>JAEHOM010000208.1:0-14511 GCA_016433075.1 Hoplolaimus columbus | reverse complement strand
GCCGCAGGCTCAAGTGGTTATAAGGGACGGGGGGGGGGGGAATCCAAAAAATTTTCGCTTTTTATTGCATTTTTGCTGGCAAATTTTAAAAAAAAAATTATTTTTTCGCGGTTCGGGGGGGGGAATCCCCCTCTCCCCCCTGGTTACGGGCCTGGTCGTTATGCGATGTGGCTAAAATTTTCGATAAGGTTTTGAGGCCAGAGAGCATGAAAGCTCTGTCCCATCCGCCGATCTCAAACTGACCTGCATCAGCGCGTGCGGTGCAATCTCCACAGTGATCGCGTTCGGCGGAATCTTCTGCAATGCTTCGTAGAACAGCACGGGGGAACAGGCGTTGTTGACGTGGTAATCCGCGGAACAGTACAACGCCAGCTCGTCGTCCCATTGCGCTTCCGGAATGGAGGTGGACACCCACTTGGAAGAACGCATCTTCGGCTCAGCCACCGCAGTGCGCATCGCCGCAAGCATTTGGTCGCGCACAAGTTGCATGGCGGGCGAGTGGAACGGGATGCCGGAGGAGTCCACTTGCTTGGCGAACACATCCTCCGCAGCCAACTGCTCACACAGTGCTGTCACCTGGAAAAAAATTTAAAAATAATACACATAAGACGGTCAATCCCTTGAATGAAATACTATTTTCGCTCTCACTTTTAAAAAGCAAAATGATCCTGGAAGTAAGGAAGTTAACCACATTTTTTATGCTGACAAATATTGTGATCGCACGTTGAATAATAGGTCATTTAAGAATAAAAAAAGTTGAGGCAAAACAAATTCGAAAAGGATGAATTTTCAGACAAGTCTAAATTTACGCAATGCAAATTACGCAAGTATAAAAGTGATATAGAAATCAGTCTTCTCGAAAATAAAAACTCCCATATTTTCCACTCTTAATATGCGATCAACGATCATAATACTCGGTGGAGTATTCTGTTTTCTGAATAAGTTTACGGGGCAATTTATTTATAAAATTCTTTTTGTGTTGCATTTTCAGTTTTTTTCCAAAAGCATTATTCAGATTTTGTAACAAACCAATTGTCATTGTGAGATTTTGAGGTTTTCGATGACGATGATATTTTCGAAATTCAAAAGGCCAAAAAATCAAAAACGAGAAAGAAAATGTATTCAAATCGGAAAGCTAAGGATCTTGAAAGAGTGAGAAAATGAGAGAGGGGGGAGGAATGGACGAATTGTCGTCGGCGGTTCACTTATTGACAAATGTGGAATGTGAGAGAGGACGGATGAATGGATGACCTTGTCCGCATCGCCGGAGATGGTGACGGAGTCGGCGCCATTGTGACACGCGGCCACCACACCCTCCGGACAGCGCTTGATTGCCTCCTCCCAGCTGAGCCCGACGGCTGCCATTGCGCCCCGCATCTGTTCCTTCTGCGCCATGATTGTCTTGCCGCGGTGGAAGGCCAAAGCCATGGTCTGCGCCCGGGTCAGCGCCCCGTCCGCGTAGCCACAACCCATTTCGCCGGTAGAATGACCGACAATCCCGTCCGGCACAACGCCCATCGCAACAAGGAGGTCGGTCAACGCGATCTGATCCCGGCGAAGGGGAACTGGACTAGTAAGTAAGCAGGTAACCCAAGCACTCACCTGGATGGAGGTGATGGCCAACATGCATTTCAACGTGTTGTTCTCGTACTGCTTCGGATCCGGGTTCAACAGCATGCCGTACACGTCCTCGCCGTACTCCTCCAGTGTACGGGATGATTCTCGCAGTGAATGGTCGAACAACGGGATGCGCATCAGCTGACGACCCATGCCGGCCCACTGGCTGCCCATGCCCGAGTAGATAAACCAAATTGGCCGAGGCTCCGTGATCGGCATCTTCTGGACGCTGGAGTTCAGTGACATGTCATTGTTGCCTTTTTCATCCAACAGCAAGTAGCCTCGGAATGGAGTGTCTTTCAGTGGAAGGTTTGCCTGAAAAATGGGATTTTCAATTTCCAGGAACCATTTCTTGACCTGAATTGCCATCAGCTGGTGCACGTACTGGTCATTGACTGCCTCTTCCAGGACTCGTTCAAACACATGTTCCAGCGCTTCCTTGGTCCTACCCGAGTAGAGAATCAGTCGATGGAATGACGCCTTCTCTTGAGGCTCCTCCACCAATTCCAGCTTCCGTTCCGGCGCCCTGAGCACAACGTGTGTGTTAGAGCCTCCAAAGCCAAATGAATTGACGCCGATTAGGGCACCGTCATCGGGCAGTGGCGTGGGCTCAGTGACTACTTTCATAGAGCCATCCTTCAACCCTTCGATGTACTCATTGGGCTCGTTGAAATGCAGGTTAGGCGGGATGGTGCCTCGGTGGATGGCAATGATCACTTTGGTCAGAGAGCAAAGACCAGATGCTGGCTCTGCGTGGCCCATGTTGGACTTGACGGATCCGATCAACAAGGGACATGTTCTGATGAGCATGTTGTAAACGTCACAAACACTTTGTTTGGGATCGTACCTGTTTTGGCAGAATGTTTGCGAGATGGCGTAAGCTTCCTGGGGGTCGCCGACTTTTGTGCCGGTTCCATGAGACTCCACATATGCGATGGTGTTCGGGTCCAGCTCCGCCTCTCGGTACACCTCCTCCAGCAACACTGCTTGCCGTTCACCCAACGGAAACGTGATGCCCTGCTCCTTGTAGCCGTCTGTGTTGCTCTTCGCGTGAACCACCGTTGCGTATATGCGACGTGCCACGGCACGTCGTTGGATGATGATGGCAGCGATGCCCTCGGTGCGACAATACCCATCGCCGGACTGGTCAAAAGAGCGGCAAGAGCCCGCAGGAGACAACATGCCCAGCTTGAGGAACTGCAGTGCTGCGGTCGGCGTCAAAGTCAAATGGGCACCTGACATTATTGAGTCATAGAATAGAAAAACCCGCCGAAGAGTTGTTCAAGCAGTACAAGTAAAACTAGTAGCAGGGTCAGACTAATTAGGTCAAGGTCATACAATGAATTAAAATCAGGCAGGTCGAGAGTCCTAAAGACCCATCATAACCACAAGTTCAGCAATACAGGCTAATGACCCAGTCATTCATGTCCAAAAATGACCGCACTCACCTGCCACAATGGCAGCGTCGCACTGTTCCTGGCGAATGGCATCAATGGCCAGCTGAAGGGCAAGCAGTGAGGAGGAGCAGGCGGTGTCCACAGAGAAGGACGGTCCGCGCAAGTCGAATGTGTATGAGATGCGATTGGAGAACATGGAACGCACACAGCCGGTCAGTGTGTAACCGGTAACCATCTCGGGATCTTGCGTCAAAGCACCGCCGGTCTCCGAGGCGGAACAGCCCACAAACACACCCGTTTTAGTGCCACGCATCTCCACCGGGTTCAGACCTAAATTCCATGGGACACCATAGATTGTCACAGCTCCAATGGTGTTGTCCTAACCGGCATCGATCATGGCCTCGTAGGCGACCTCCAACAGTATCCTCACTTGGGGATCCATATAGTTTGCCTAAAGACAAAAAATTTTTAGCTTTCACATGACACGACACTGAATGATTCCACTCCAAACGCCAACCTGTTTTGGCGTCACACTGAAGAATTGTGCATCGAATTTGTGCAAGTCCATGAGCTTCCCGTGACGCTTCGGCAGATCGAAAAGTCCTGTAAGGGGAAAGTCCTGTAAGGAAAAGTCCTGTAAAGTCCATAATGTGGTAAACAACGAATTGGCAATATCCATCACACCTGGAGGCCATCTGAGATCATCCTCCGTGATCAGGTCCTCGCCTGCTAGAAGCAGGTCACCGAACTGCTTGACGTTCTCGCTGCGGGGGAACCGTCCGCTGACCCCACTGATCACCAGTTCATCTTGGTGACGCCAAAAGGGACGTGGCGGATGTTCGGATGGCTGGTCTGCGCTGGATGAAGATGAGGAGGAAACGGTTGGAGATCCGGTGGCCATGTCCACGACCACAATGTTGTTGTTAGAAGAGGAAGACTGGAAATTTGAATAATAAAAAGTACAAAAAATTACCGGATTCAACCAAAAATTAAGGACCAATGATTTCCCCACAACTAATTGGCAACACAACTATTTGTTACTCCTTACACATGTGGAATCCACAAGCTCAAGACAATTGAATGGTCGAATATCCAAATGAATCCAGGGGGAGAAGGGCGCAACTTTACCGAAGATCACCAACACTGCAGAATGAGGCTTGGGGTTCGTTTTTTATTAGGCAAAAAAAGAGAGGTTGGTAATTGGAATGGTTGCATGAGGGAGGGAAGAGGGAGACTGAGGTAATTCATCGACGTAGACTTGTTGAATATTTGGCGAGTTTGGTAAGGTGGAAGAAGTGATTGCGCGCCGGGATGGGAGGCAATCGCGCGGAATTGGGACCAATTCCTCCCACCGAAGGGCACTCAACCGGGACGGGCAACAGAGATCGATCGGAGACCCCCTACAGATCGATTGCATTGCTGATGACTGCCCCCGCGCATTGTTGAACTAGTCCTCACCACAGACGACCTTGCAAGGCCATGGGGCAATATTTTTTGATCGGAATCCCCTCAGGGCATCCATCCATCATTGTCGTTTAATGACCTACCCATCGCCTGCGCAATTAAAATCGAACACCCGCCCTCCCTTTGATCAGAAGCTCTTTATTATTGCGGCATCCAATGTCTTACGGGCCATTGAATGCTTTGATGTACCTATATACGTAGTAATTAGTTAGTTAACCCATCAATGAGGGAGTGCATGTGGCGATAATCGAACCGCACACTTTGCGCCCAACTCCGCTCTCCTTCCGCCGCGATTTCGGGAAAGGGAGCTTTGTGCACTGCTGCAGCACCAAAATGGGGCACCAGCAGCAGAGGGAGGGTCAGAGTCCGAAGAACGGAAAGATGGATGGATGAAAAGCCAGGCACAACAGCAGACAAGGTCGTTCCGTCGTTCATTCGTATCTCCCCTCCTCCCCCCTCCTCCCCCATACGTTGGCGTCGATCGCCATTTTCGCGCAACATACCAAAAGCAGTGATGCTTATTGGGGTATGATGGAACCGATCGGAACGAATGAAAAGTGGATGGGTGGGGAGATGGTCAGCAGTTAGTGATGGAAGGGCAAAAGTGAAATCGGCACAGAGGTCAAGGTGTTCTGTCCCCTCCCACAACCCCAAGGGGGGGGTGGGATGGAATGGATGCATGATGATGGAAAAGGTCGGTCGTTATGGATAGTTTGCAGTAATAGTAAAAAGAATATGCTCACGGAAGGGGAGGCGGAGGAGGCCGCCTCGATGCGCTCCCAACTGCCGCCGGAGAACTCCTCGCCCGACGATGAAGACGTTGATGAAGTCGTTTCCTCCGTCGGAGAGTGTTGCTGCTGCTGATGCTGCTGCTGCTCATTGTCCGCCGCTGCTTCTTCCATCATCCGGATGGTGGCGGTGTAGTCGGTCGTTGTCGGCGCTTATCGACCCCGGCGATCTATTCGCCGTCGGCAACAGGGAGAGTACAAGGTCTTCTTCTTCCCTCTCACTCAGTCGGTCGGTTCCTGTTGCCTTCTCGACCTTTTCCTGTTCCTTGCTTTTGCAGAAGGGCGGAAGGATGCAATGATGCTGGAGGTGCTGAGTGCTGGACTGACTCTCTGGAAATGTGAAAGTGAGAAAGTGAGTGTGTTGCCCGAGGGAAGGAGGACAAGAATGGACGGGTGGGTGGCTGTTGGGTATGCTCCACCGCTCTCATGAAGTGGTAGTGTTTAACAGATTCGCCACAATTGAGATGGCTTCCGAGAAGAAGGGTTGGATGGTAAGGACCGGAAACAGCGAAGGGGTGGGAGAGGAATGCGCCGATGAGTGTGTAAGTGTAAACTGTCTGGGAAGAAGGGTTAAGGGAGAAAGGCGAGCGAGGGAAGATCTATGATCATCACCGGCGGCTGGCGGATGCTGCTGATGGTCTTCAAGATTCGGGATTGTCCCCCGCCCATCCCGCGCATGCTCATGGAATGAGCTCTTAACGCCCACCGCGTGGTGATACTGACCCAGTGTGCTGAATCACTCATTGATTGGGGGAGAATAGAGTGCGAAGATTGGGGGAGAATGGGGGCGGCGGACAGAGTGTGGTGCATTGAGTCTCACCGTCATTGCGCGGATGACGACGGGAAGAAGATGCGCAAGTGGTGCCTCCCCTGCCCCACACGCCCACTTGTTGTGGGTCGTTGCGGGAAGGGTGGGGTTTGGCTGTGTTGTTTGCTGTTGTTGGGTCCTCCTCCTCCCTCCCTTCGCCCATTGCAACCACTGCCGATCGCGCAGCGACTAAACCTTCGTTCCCTGGGGCGAGCGAAGAGGTGTGAATTCGTCCTCCCCCTCCCTCTCCCTTCTTCCGTCACCAAACAAGGTCGTCGTCGTCGTTTGCTGCTGTCGAGAAGTACGACGGACGAGACAATGAGATCGAACGTGCAAGAGTACGAAGCGACAACAAGAGGACCACAATGGAGACGAGACAGTCTGGCTGCCTGACCACCAACACAACACAATCATTTTGGGGATTGGATCGGGAGGCGGAGAGGGCGGGGAAGCCATTCGTCGGATGAGTTGGGGAGATGACCCATTTTTGGTAGAGTGCCTGTGTTGTGCTTTCTCATTTTTTGGTCTGTGTGGCTCATGTGTGGGGGATACTGCTATGTGAAATCGATCGTGCGCAACGCAATATCCGAACTGTGCTATTGCTACGCTCGCTATCATATTTTTAGGTGGGGTTAGGGTCGGCTCAGAGTCCGTAAGAAAAGAAATCGGGTTAGGTTTATTTGACCAATTCCGTAAGCCAAAAATATCTGCCTTTACAGGATGTATTTTAAATTAAACTTCGGGGGCAGCGTAGTCTAATGGTAGAACGCTTGTCGCTCCACGGCAAGAGGTCATGGGTTTGATTCCTGGGCGCTGCAGTATCCCCTCCTCAGACACCACTAACACACACTCTCAATCCTAACGCATCTTCCTTCCCCCTCCGCATGTCAGCGCACCTTGTAGGTGCCTTTGCGGTTGTACACCGGAAGGGAGTGGATTGCCTTCGAAAGAAGGAACGCGTAATTTAAAAAAAAATCAGAAAAAAACCCTAAAAACATGTCATATAGATTAAAGTTTCTCTAAACGCCACATAAAAAATTATAATTTTTTTGCTGATTGATCACGGATTTCCTCTATATATAGGTAAAATATTTTTCATATTTTTAAGTTAATCAATTTCCGAGAAACAAAAAAAGGATTTTAGGTCAAAACACATCAATGTTCTAGGCATATATGGGATTATTCTGAATTATGGGTAGAAAACTCTAGTTATTTACGCATACCTTGAAATTAGAGTCAAATAACCAATTTTTCGTTTCTTATGGACTCATGTCAGGGATGAATCGTGTCAGCTGTCAGCATCAGCATCCCGATTGCTAACTAACTAAAATGAGATGAACTTCCTAATCTGAAAAAATCTTTCCATATCCAGAAATGTGAACTTGAGAAAATTTCAAAAAATTACCGCCTCTATCTAAAAAAGTTATTTTAGTCGTCGACCACTCACCATTCCCGATAAGCTTTTTTTCAAAGAAAAAGAAATTTTACAAATAATCTCGTATTTTTTTCCTCAATCAAATAAAAGAAAATGGTTAGCCGGACCAGCCCAATCTTATTCCCTCCCGGCTCTGGATTCCGGCTACCAAAAAGAGCTAGAGAGGAAGACCAGCATATGGATGTGAACTGATCTCTGAGAGAGAAGTCATCTCGAAACGGATTTTCGCGCACTTTTTGGTATTATTATTCATTGGAAATGCTTACAATCCCCACAAAGAGTTCGCCAAATTAATATCAAGCGGGTGAAAAGATCAGAGACGGCTCGCCGATGTCGGGAGCAGATAAGGTAAGGGTAAGTGAGGGAGAGGGAAGATGACCACCAGTGATCCAGAAGTGATCGCGCACAGACGTGGAAGAGCGTTCCCGGTCAGCACCCACGCGGATGGATGGCGATGGAAACGAGACCCGCACACCAATTGACTGGGTAAATGGGCATTGGGCATCATGCTCCCTCCCACCGAAATCTATCACCCGCCACACTCCATCCACGCACCATCCCACCTCCCCGCCCCCATCCAGTCCGCGCGAAAGGGAACAACTCTTGGGCAGGGCAATAAGGTTGGTGAAATTCGCCGGAGCTTAAAGCAGCGACGATCCCCCTCCTCCCACAGAGGCCGGTTGCGCGGGTCATCACCAACGCCAACGGCGGGTGGATCCCAGTCCTCTCAGGAAGAGATTGAAGGAAAAGATAAGGGGAGGGCGAGAGAGCGTGGAGCTGCTTTACAATTACAACCAAACGAACCCCATTCGAGCAATTACTCCCTTTTCAATTAATGGATGGATACTGGAAGGGAGGAGGGAGGGAAGATCAAGAACACAGATTTGTTTGTTTGGTGGGTGCTTCGGAGTGAAGTGGGTGATGTGAGTGAGGACGAAGAATAAGGAAAGGACACAAGAGAAAGAAGCAGATTGTGGGACCAGCAGCAGGGAAATGGAAGGTTCTGCTAGCCCCTTGTGCGTGGGTCACTGGGTATTTATCAGTGCACGAGTACTGAACACTGATGGTTGAGTGCACTGAGGACAGGCATTGCCTGAGGCAAAGAATGTTCTCCAACCATCCCCATCCGTCCCACCCTCTATAAGTTGCATACTCTCTCTGATTGGTTTTGTAGTTTGTACCCAACTTCCCAGCCATAAAAATATTACTCACTTGATGAGACCAATGTCCGCAGAGTACATCCTCCTCGCCAACAACAAAACATGGTTATTATCCTCCAAAAGTCATCACTGAACACACATCTAACTCGTATTAAAAAAAGTCATAACCATGCGTGGGCACTGGGCACCTCCACTCTTCTTTCCTTGGGGGGAAGAGGGGGCGTTCTGCATGCAGCAGCCAAAAAACGGCTAGGGTGCTAGGGTCACGTAAAAATTTAGAAAATTTGTCGGTAAAAATGCAATTAAGCCGAATTTTTGGGTCCGCATGGCGGAAATGCAATACAAAGATATATAAGAATGTTTCCGAAGATATGACAGTCCTAAAAAATCTTTAGCGATCGCCTGTTTTCTGTTCTATTCTGAATAAGCGAGATTTTTGGTAAATTTTATCTCAATCTCAAGTACACATATGTAGTCATTTTAAGTTGTCAAATCTTTTAGCAATTTATGCAATAATAAAAAGACTTAACAAAACAGGCCTGGCATGTCACACGACCAACCGTGCTACACGCGACCTGAAATGCAATGAAATCAACACCACAAAATTAGAATTATAAAAAGAAAGAAGCTCTGCAAGGGGAACTTAACAAACTTGCTTATATTGGATGCCGAAGAGTTTCGCCATTAACAGTAAAAACTAAATTCCTACAACATTTTAAAGCGGGGTTAAATTCCATGAATATGGCACCGTTATGTTAAAAAATGTGTTTACTTTTTACTAAAGGTGGTTGTTTGCATATGAGCTGTGAATCTATTTCCTTATTAGTCGCTACGTATGGAAGGACAGCAGACAAATCTTTTTTGTTTTTTTAGGTTTTCTTATAGGTTGACCAACAATTTTACGGAATTGTTTTGAGCAGCAGAATAATATCCTCCGTAGTGACACGTATAAATTCATGTCTCGATTATTATGGAAGCAGAACTATTGCTTTTTATAGGCGAGAATATACAACCAAACGTGGAATTAATGACATGTGACTTGTACACTGATGAGAAAACAAACGATGTAAAGTAAGCAAAAATAACAACATAAAAGTAAAAATCACTCTGCCGCCGGTTTCTCTTGTCCTGTTGAGCTGGAAGGAACAGCTGGACTTGCGTCTTCGCCTTCTGACATTGCAACGTCCTCTGAATGTTTGTTTGTTTTTATTCTTCATTCGATTGTTGTTAAAAAGAGCTTTTACAATATTTTATGAAAATTTCTAAAATTTTTACCTGCTTCCTTCGTCATCTCGTCCAAATTATCCAAAAGAACTGCAAGTGTGTACATGGTCTTTCGCTTTTCGGTTAACTTAAATGCAAAAACCATCCAATTCTCAGAAAATAAATTAACCCTATGCTCCAGTAATTTCTGCTTTTCATAAGCCTCTTCCAGTTCGTCTTGGAGTGCTTTCAGTTTACTCGAAGTTTCCGCTCTACTTGGTTTCTCCTTTAAAATCTAAAATTAATTCGAAGATCTTCCGCAAAACCTTGATGAGTTTAGCAAGCACATCGTATTCCTGTCTATTCTTTCTTATCTGCTTAGCTTCTAACAGTTCTTTCTTCACAGCCTCCATTTTGTCTAGATTCTTCACAATTTGATCATCTGTAAAAAAACTTATGTACTGCCAAATTATTTTGGCGAGATCAAATAGAATGAAAAAAGGAGAGCGTAAACCAATTCGAAGCGAAAAAGCTGATTGGCTGATTTGAATTTGTTTAAAAGGTGATTGGCTGATTTGAATTTGAATATACTGTATATTTGAATTTTTATAGTCATTTGCTTTCGTTTTAGATTCTTTTAATTTTACTGAAACTTGATCTCGTTAAAATAATTTGGCAGTAGTACCTAATAAGCATTAAATAACGGCGATAAGCAAGCGGATCAGATTTTTTTTCACAAAAAAATGGAGTTTATTTTACTTTAGTCCATTTTTTCGTTGTTTCTTTTAATCAATTAATATAAAAAATAAAATTCTAAATTTGCGAAAACAAGCTCTGCGTGTGGAATTTTGAAAATTCGAGCTCATCAAACTCGTGCTCACAATCAGCGAGTAAACAAAACTTTTCAAGTTTTTCAAACGGGACAGCATTTCTAGCTGATTGCCAAAAAATTCATGTTGCATAACAGTAAAATTGTTGAAAGCGTACCTATCTCTTTTAAAAGCCGTTCATAATTTACAATTTCAGCTTCAGTGACTTCGGCTACTTGGGACTGTTTCTTGAAGGAGATTTCAATTTGGTCGAGATTGAGAAGAATCTTGCTGGTGATGCTAAAAGGCTTGGGTGTTTATACGATATTTTAAATATTTCAAAAATTTGTAAGTTTTTTGTTTTCCCATGTGTCAGTGGCAAATTTAGTATAAAATGCTCCAAAAATTCTGAGAATTTTTGGGATAGGTTTCATAGTGTATTAAACTGGAAAGAGAAAATCCATTTTTGTCTGATTCTCTCATTTTTCCACACTATTTCGTATCCCTGACCAACAATAACCAATGAGCGTCGGCTGCACACCTTAAAATTTTATATATTAAACTTTATTCACACTAAGATCATAATCTACGACTGATCGAAGATTATAATTAATGATTTCTTTATTTATTCTTTGAAGTTTAGAAAAGAAAAAGAAAAGAAAGAAAAAGAGGCGTGTATCGGACTATCGCAATCGCATAGTCCGATACACGCCGTGGTGGCCCGATTTTCAAGTCCATTTTTCTCGACATTTTCAGCGGAAAGCTGACTGAGCTGATTTTTTTGGGGGGTTTGAAATGATGCGGCATCCGAAACCGTGGTCGGTTTTGCTCCACACACTGCATGTACTGCTTGAACTCGATGGCCTGAAAAACATGAAAATTAACCCTCGATTTTCACAGGCTTGATCCGATGCATACCGTAAATCTGACGTCAGCATCGGATTGCCCGTTAAAAGTTGGGTACTGGATATGGGCATGTCAACGTTGGTTACATTTGAAAATAAAAAGTTGCGCTTGGGCACATTAGTGGACACTTCAGGAAAAAGTCTCGAATACGGCTCCAGACGATTTCACATACAAATGACTTATCAATCGATTCCTCTCGACGAGATATGCATGAATCTGCAAAAATTAAGGCGCGGCAAAATATTTTTAGGCTGAAAAATCCCATCCCGAAAAATTAGACTATATGTGGACGGCTACCCCAAAATAGGCAAAACCGCGGAGCAAAAAAGGGAGTTTACGTGTCAAAAAACGCATACACGTCAAAAACGAGTGAGTGTCAAGAGCGCGTACGTGTCAAAAGCGCATATGTCAAAAATATGTACGCGTCAAAAGCGCCTACATGTGAAAAAACGCGTACGTGGACGGCTACCCAGACCCAGACAACCCACGGAGTATTAAAAAAAAAACACCTACGTGTCAAAAGCATGTACATGCCAAAAGCACGTACGTGTCAAAAACGTCTACGTGGCAAAAGCGCATACATGTAAAAGCACGTACGTGGGCGTCTACCCCAGACCCAGCAAACCCACGGGAGTATAAAAGAAAAACGCATACATGAAATGTACATACGTGTCAAAAGCGCGTAGTAAAAGCGCGTAGTAAAAGCGCGTTCGCGTCAAACGCGTACCTCAACGAGCTCTAGAAAGCTCAAAAAAGTTATTTTAAGTTTTGGAAGTAATTTATAAATGTGTTTTTGGAACAATTTCAGGTCAAAAAATGGGTGTTTTTTCTGGATTTTCATGAGGATATAACTTTTTCTTCTTAGGTTGCCGCGCCCTAATTTTTGCATATTCGTGCTCACTCAGCTCGTCGAGAGGAATCGACTGATATATAATTTGTATGTGAAATCGTCTGGAGCCGTATTCGAGACTTATACCTTCATGAAAAGTAGGGTAGCGAGATAAAACCTGCAAATCCGGCGATTTCCGAAAAACGGATTGCAGATTCGTATTCTCTGAATGGTCTAAAACGGGGGTTTATCGTACAACATTATTTCTATATCGTAGAATAGAAAAAAAAATCATTTTTAATCTGCCTACCCAAATGCACCCAAAAAAGATAAATTTCTCGAAAATTTTAGGTACACTTTCGAAAAATTGATGCTCGCAAACAGGTCTACAATGTTGGTATAGTGAAGCAGAGTCAATTCTGATTTCGAGAGAATATTCAATTCTGATTTCGAGAGAATATGTAAAAATGAAAGAGTCAGAGAAGCAGAAAATAGGTTTTTCAGTTTTTCCTGATCACCTGATCAATACATAATGAAACCTATGCCAAAAAATTCTCAAATTTTTGGAGCATTTTGATACCAAATTTGCCCCTGACACATCGGAAACAAAAAAGTTACGAATTTTTGAAATATTAAAAAATGGGCCACTCTGTAGAACCCGAGGTTTTGAGAAATCCTGGACATGGATTCTATAGTGACCATATACTAGACATACTGGACTAAAAATCCAGGATAGGCGAGACCCTGGATCAAGGCCTGGACTTCGTCTTTAAACGCTGAAAAAATGCGATTTTCGCGGAAAATTTCAATAAGTATTTTAGTTAGTATTTTTTCAATAAGTAATTTTTCTTAGTATTTACTGATGTGAAATAGCATGGGGATGAGATTATTTTGAAGTTATAGTATTTATAAAGAAAAAATGTTTACGAAGTATGCTTAAATATTCGTTGTACTGTGTACTCTCGTAAATGTTTATTAGCAAAAAAAAACAAAAGTTGCTTTCTCCTTATTTATGCGTCAACTCATCAGTTAAATATCGATAAAAAAACCTTTTTGTGTCCGCGTTCGGCTTGCTTAACAGGTTAATCAAATGGAATAATTGAACAATACGTCGATCATCGCCGGTCCCATCACCATCAGCTATCAATTTTCTAAGTATCGCTTCTTCCGCTGCCATTTATTTTTTAGAAAAGTCGATTTTTAGGGTATAATTCTGATTTTCACTAAAAAAATGGTAATTGTAAGTAAAGGAGAGATGACGGGTTTTTTGACTTAATTAAGATTTGATGTCCGAGATTAGCGCCCAAAACATGTATTTAGGGCTTTTCGGGGGTAGGGAATCCGAATCTGATGTTAAAAATGAAGTGCGTCCCCAGGGAATGAAGTGCCCCCCTCCCGGAAATACACAATTACCGTTCACTGGACGCACAAAAGCAAAAGTCGAATGGATGCATAAAGGGTATAAGAACCACGCTCTTTTTTCATTCTACTTGTTCTCGTCAAAATACCGTATTTCCTGTAAAATAACCCCCGGGGGTTATTCATTTCAAGATTTCAACAAAAAAACCCCCAAAAATCCGGATTTTTTCCGAACTTTAATATACCATTCGACTCGCCTCGAGGAGATAAGAAAGAATATGCAATAAAAAGAACATTTGTTAACTCACTGAGAAGATATAGATCCCCAAAGTCGAGAAGGGGGTTATTTTAGAGGGAGGGGTTATTTACAGGATTTACGGTAATTTGGCAGTAATAGGGAGTTGACGAATCGCTAAGAATTTTTTGAACACATTTCATCCTGAAATTATTATTTCATGCATGAACCCACCCGACCACACACGGGGTAGTACCGTTTCCTCAAAAATACTCATATGGGCCGTTTCCTCAAAAATACTCATTTGGCGCCAAAACCCAAATTCAAAAACTGCAATCGCAAAAATGACTATAAAAATTCAAGTATACGGTATATTCAAATTCAAATCAACCAATCAGCTTTTTCGCAAGTTCAAATCAACCAGTCAGCTTTTTCGCTTCGAATTAGTTTAAGCTCTCTTTTTTTCATTCTATTTGATCTCGCCAAAATAATTTGGCATTA
>JAEHOM010000207.1:0-14514 GCA_016433075.1 Hoplolaimus columbus | reverse complement strand
ATCTCTTCTCTCTCTACGTCTTTTCTTTCTCATGCACTTATCTCTTCTCTCTCATCTCTTTCTCTAATCTCCTTCGCGAAATCTCTTTCGCTTCAAAGTCTACCTCGTTTATTGTTGCCTACGCTCGACAATGTGGCACCTCAGTACATGAAAATTTGCAATGCGAATTCCTTCCTTCCACAACATTCATTTAATAAAATCTGCTAATCTACCAATTGTATTCGTGTTCAAATTATTCCATTCAAAGTCAAGCACAGATGTATACGTAAAGGAAGAAAAAAAAATACTAATTTGCTTTCTTCCACAATTTTTTTGTTGATGTAATGTATGTAAGCACGGAAAATTGCATATGGGACTTAAGGTTTGTTTGAGATAAATAAAATAAAAGCAACCAATGAATGGGCAAATTTAAATGCCCAACTTTTATTTTCATGAGTTTGAGTGAACGAGTGATTTACTAGTATGTAGTTATAGTGTGTAGTGAGAAGCGAAAACATAATTTAAGGCGAAAAACTAATTAAAACAAAATAAATTATTTGATTTTTTGATGTCTGTCGGTTGACACAAAAAAGCGGAAATACGATGGAGAACGGCGGGCGTGGCACCGACAAGTACGCATGAAAAAGCGTTTGACCAAAAATGTTCAGAGACCAAGAAGCAATTTGTTTAGTGAGGATGGGAATGGAATAGGCTGGCCGGGTGGATTGGACGAAGGAAGGGGAGAGGGAGGGGGTGGCGGGGTCCCCCTCCTCCCTCGTGCTCGCGATTCCGCTCCGTCCGTTCACCTATCTTATCTAAAAATGGCTCTTTTCATTGCCATAATAACAGAAGAGATAGGCGAGCGAGTGATGAGTGAGCGGGGGAGGAGGCGGGCAAGTAAGTGGTTTGCTCTTTTCGCTTATTTGGTACATACATTTGGTTGTTTGTTGTTTATATGTGAAATGCGAGCGAATTGCCACCCCTTCCCCCACCCACCGATAATGATCTACCGACCATACATATTTAACGAACGGATGGACAATAACAAATAACTGAGTACCATTCACTTATAAACTCACAAGTTTGTCTTACAAACAGACAGTCAGTGTTTTTTCAGAGAAAACCCTTTTTTTAGAAAATTCTGACTAAAAGCTAACTCAACCAATTCTCGCGCTCTCGACATGGATTCGGCCAGCTCTTCCTCCAACAAACTGGAACTGGCGTTGCGCTCCACGAACTGGCAGCTGTCCCCAAAGCTGGAGCAGAACATCTACTGGACAACGGAACGCATTTACATCGACTTCAACTGGAGCCCGAACCGCTTCTCGCCCAACCCGGAGGAGATCAGCATTCAGCACACGGTGATGCCGAGCCTTGAAAAGGTAAAAATTTTTGAGCCTTTTCAGAACTGACATTCACGAGTTCAAAAGTGGCAAAATTCCTTCGAATAAAATTTTTAGACTATAGCGTTCTTATAATTTTAAAATGTTGAAGCAAAAGCTGTCACATACGCTTTTTTTCGACTAAAAATGAACAGAAACTACGAAATTACATCGCTTTTTTGTCCCAAAATTTTCTTATTTCTAGTCGAAATGAGTAATTTTAAACTTTTTTTTTATTTATGTGAGCTTGGATCTTGGGAGACATACTGCAAATTGCAATTTTGCCATTTGAGAAAAAAATGATTTTTTCACTATATCGGGAGAAATGACGCGGGAACTGCAGATGGCTTTTATGACCTAAACATATAATATTGCGCGAATTCAAATTACATTTGATCAATTATTTTGAAATCTAATTAAGTCATTTGATGATTAATCCATAAACTAAAAAAATAGAAACATAAAAAATACCTCCATTTCAACTTCCAACTAAATTCCAACTTTTTTCCATTGTAGGCAATTGAGTATCTGCGTCACATTCTCAACAATGCCGTTCGCATTCGTCGCCTTGACTTGAACATTTTTGTCTCCTCCACTTCCGTCGTGAACTCTGTCCTGGAAGTGCTCGCCCAACACGGTCAGTTAGATCATGTTTTAAAATTATTTCACATATTATTTTCTTGTGATCAGAACATTTTTACATGTGTTTTTATTCAGAAGTGGTCAAGCTTGAGGAGCTGTATGTTCGACGTCGCTACGCGGGCAACAAGTTCTCCGGACTCGCCAGTCTGATACGTGCGAACGTGAAGACGCTGCGTCAAATCGGCAAAATCGGATTGGGCGAGGCAATTGAGTCATTCAATGAAGAGGTGTGTTTGGATTCGAAGGGGAGTAGCAGACAGAAGCTAGGGGAGAGGGAGAGGGGTCTCTCAAATTTCCCTATTTTACCACTAAAATGCTCCCTGTTTTCTTAAAAGTCATTTTCGTTAGAATTTTCTGGATCTCACATTACAAAAAATGAGCCAAAAATGATTAAATTCTTAAAATTATTTTCCTGAAGAGACTGGGTAAGCGTCACATAGACATTGTGACCTTGAGTTTGGCTCACAGATTGATCACTTCCTCAATTATTAGCTCCGCCTTGAACGCCTTTCCCTGATCAACTTCGACCTGATGGGTTCGGATGAGGAGCTGGAGAGCGAGGAACTTCTGCAGCGTTCACGCTTCTTCATCCGTCGACTAGCAGGTCTCGGCTCCACCTTCGACCACCTCTCGTACACTTGCTACGGTGGCTTTGAGATCACCAAAATGCCCGCGTTGAACATGCTGCGTCAGTGCAAGGTTGGAGGCGGACATTGTTTTATGAATTCTGAAAAAGTACTTTTATGCATCTGAGGTTGAGGACCCACTCAAGTGTGTCAACAATTCTTTGGCACAATTTATAGTAAAATGAAAGTTGCTTTATTTACACGTCACCCGGTTCTAATCCACATAAACGGCAGAGAAAAACTCTTGGGCATTTCTTGAGACTTTTCGGCATTTTGAATTTTCGACATTTTGACCCTTTAATTTTTAATCCAATTTTCGACGTTTCACCATGCGGATGGAACTTTTTTTTTAAAAAAATCATGAAGACATTTTGGTTTGGTTATGTATTTTTAGTAATTTTTCCAAATTCCGTGTGCAAATTCTTGAAAATTGTAATTTTTTTTAAATATTTTCTTCCTCTCGCTGCAGGTCAAGAGTCTTCGACTGACGATGCAAAGTGGGGTGGCCATCCAGGACCCGGAGCTGCCGCGTCCGTTGCTTCCGATGCTGCAGCGACTGCAGCTGGTCGGCGACATGGACGTGTGTTGTCGCAACCTGTCGCTGCTGTTCCCGGCGCTGGAACAGTTGGACGTGCAGAAGCAGGATTTGATCACGGGCAAACTGTTGGAGAAGCGCGCGCGTGTGCTGTCCAACTACGCGCCCGACTTTGTGGTCAACGGCGGAGGGCAAGCAGGCGAACAACAGCAGCAACAGGAGCCCAACATGAACCCGGTCGCGGCCGCTTGTTAGACGCGTCGGTGTGAGATCTTTACTACTCTACTCTTCTGGATTCATAGAGAGGAAGAAAGCTGAGAGGCCGTCGTAATTTTCATTTGAAAAATCGATTTAAAAACGAATTTTTTGAGAAAACATTGGTAACAGAACGTACGACTGTGCAGCCTCTTTCCGCCTTCCTCTGAATCCATCCATTTGCACATAACATTCCTCCCTCTGATTGTGAGTTTCGCCTCGTGGCACCCATAACTTAACTTACATATTTTTGCAACCCTCCCTCAATTTTATCTCTTTTTTGTCCGTCTTCTTCTCTGCCTCTGCCACCTTTGTTGCTCATCCTCCCCTCCCTATAAGCCGCTTTATGTATTCCAACATTCAATTGTTCTGGCCAACGAGATGCCATCATCTATCCACGCAACATATTTTTATTTGTTTGTGCAATCGCAAAAATGTTATATTTTGATGTAATCCTGACATGCGTACATACACCTTACAGTACCTAGGTACCTACCCGCAGATCACAGTATATTGTCACATGACATGTCGAATAAACACCATCTCATCAGCCATTTGCACATGGGCTTACATGTCGGGAATGCACAGATCGATTGATATTTTTTAAATTCCAATCATGATCACCCTGATGTTAACTTTTTTTTTCGCAAAATACGCTTCGAGTCTGCTTCCTTAGGTATCGGTAGCTGACAAAAATTAATCTCACTTATCAGTTACAGCTTACAGTTGGGATCATTTTCGAATCCAGAAACAGCATTATGTTTGACATTATGATTATGACCTATAAGCTATAAGTACCCAATATTATGTTAAGGTTGCTGGAATGCTATGTAAACCGGGAAATTCTCTTAAAAACGACAAATTTTGCGATTTTCTAATTAAAATCATCGTAAGACCTCTTAGGATATATAAATTATTATTACTGATCCGTCACATTCCGCTCCTGCGCCTTCCTCTTCACGTCCTCCTCGCCCAACTGTTTGAGGTGTCTATAGACAGCCAACTCGAGCAGTGCACCGAGCACAACCACAAAAAAGTCCAGCGAAACGAGGAAGAAGAGCACTGCACGTGGTGGTGCTGGATGGTGTCCATCCTCCGCCCGAACCTCAAATGAATTCTCTTCTTCCTGACTGGTGGTGAACAGTGCGGCGAGAACTACGGGTATGGCAAACATCAGCAGCTGGTGCATTGAATACACGATGAGCATAACGGGCTGTAAATTCAAATGTAACTTCTTCATGGCTACTTGGATTCGGGCTTCAGCGCCCGTAAGGAAAATTTTCGAAAAATTACCTATACAAAATTGGTCTTAAATTCCCAGAATTTTCGGCGACTCATCGGAGCCGTCGCCCTCCCGCAAAAAAACTTTTTTCCCAAAAAGATCCAATTTTTTGGCCAGTTTTGTTCTAAAAAACTTAAAAACACGTTTTTTCGCAGAAATTATAGTATCCCTATCCCCTGTCAGGAATTTCGGGCGATGCCCCTAGCTTGTCTGAAACATTATTAGTTCTCATCAGTACATGAGTACATCTCGTTAGTTCGGTAATATTGGTCCTTGGACCACATCGAGCTGAGGGGAGGCAAATTTTTATTTTAGACAAAATTTGCAAGAAAAAAAACGGATTACGCATACATAAGCGACCAAGAAGATGAGGTAGAAAAGTTGACGCTGACATAGAAAAGAGTTGAGCCATAGGAGTGCATGTATGCTCAGCAGGAACAGGCTGGCGACAGTCCCTACCTAATGGATTTGATTTATCATGACCCAGCCAATCCGAGGATGAGTGAGTCATCAGAGGACTTGTGAACAACAGCAAAGTCCGATTCTTATGCGATTCCCTCTCTCCTCTCATCTTTCCCCACTCACCCTTACCGATTGCCCGTTCCAACTCCACACCATGAGAGCAATGAGGACGATGATCATCAACAGCATGTTCAGCCCATCAATGGCCATCTTAACGAAGGACAGACAGACACATGTGCGTTAACATACCCATCTCGAACATTGTACCGAAAGCTCGCAAAATGGTCGCGATTCATCGGCATTAGATTGCAGACCAACAACCTCTTCTAGTGCATTCGCTGATGAGCTGCTGCTACTGCTCGATGAGGACGGCAAAGGAAGCGTTTCTGGCGCCGGACAACCACAATCCTTCGCCAGTTTGTTAGCATCTTCCATTTTGGGACAATAAACGGCGGATCAAATGGGTGCTGGTGGGACGATGGTTGAGGGCGCAACATAATCGCACGGTGGCGTTGTCATAAAAAAAGGAGAGAAGAGGAGGACATACAACGACAGACACAAATAAAACCTTTTGACGAACAGGAGCCCCATATAATCCCCAGGAATTTGACGAAAATATGAAACTTATCATAAATAACCTTTTCTGTGAAAAACATAAAATAGTAGTGTTCATTGGAATGTGTTTTGGAATGAGTGGGGGCTGGGAAGGAATACTTTACAGCTGATTCTGAGTTGGTGGATACTTATGAGAAATTATGGAGGCTTCAGATAGAAATGGTGAGATATGTGAAATTATATTTCCACGGACGGAAGACTTGAAAATTGAATGTGTTTTGAGTTTAAATGTGGGATTGATCCGCACTAGATACTGTGCCAGTACACATTCTCCTCTGATCAGACCGCCAGCATACATTATCCTCTGATCAGACCTCGTTTGCTTGGGTTTACATTGTCCTTATTGAACAATTTAATTATTTCTCCAGAATTATAAAAATGCTACACAAAATACTTCGCTTTCCATACTTTATTCCAGCCTATGAAAGGCCAAAAGATGAATTCACTGGTTGTTGATAGAACGAACATAAAGATCAACAATGGGACCGTGACTAACCATTTTGTGAAGGGAAAGGATTGGTGTAAAGCCAGTCTGTCACAGGAAACTCTAACATAATGGCCCGTACAATAGTGGCCCATTAACAATTTGTTATAATAATGAAATTGGGGAGGAGGGGTAGGGCCTAGATTAGATGTTCATTATGTGCTCACCAAAGTCGCGCTTCTTTGTCTTCCTCAAAGCATACCTCCGCTAGACATTGAGCAATCGCATCGTGTTTGTGTAGCCAGCACCTGAATTTTGGATTTTTTTTATTTATGGAAAAAATTGAGCGCGAACCTGTTCGCCATCCGGTGATGAGGACGACAAAGTCGCCGCTGTGGATGAACCCGCGTTCCTTGCCCATCGTGATGCCGTAGTTGATGCGGTTTTCCAGGTCGTTGGTCCAGTCCGAATCTCGCTCTTGCTTCGGGTAAAACAGCGGAAATACCCCACGGTAAAGGTGCAGTTGACGCGCCACTTGCTCATAGCGAGTGATGGCGATGATCGGTATGGTGGGCTTATAGCGCGAGCAGTCCTGAGCTGACCTAAAGTCGATTGGGGTGCACCAAAGTAATAAGCTCAAATTCAAAGTGTTATAGCAATTCACTGACTTCCCGGTGGTGGTGAGCACAATGATGGCACTGGCTCGGCACGATATTGCCGCGGAGGTTGCCGCAACAGCAATTGTTTCGCTGGAACCAGTGGGTTTCGGCGTGTTCTTCAGCAGCTCTTCCAAAAATTTGGAGTGGAAGAAAGTCCTTTCGGCCTCTTTGCAAATCTAAAAAACAAAAAATTGAAAAGGAAATCTATGATTTTATTAAAACAATTATACGTTGTGCATGGTAACCAAGGTCTCGACAGGGTATTCGCCTTTTGCCGATTCGCCGGACAGCATCACACAGTCCGACCCGTCCAACACTGCGTTGGCCACATCGCTTCCTTCAGCTCGAGTTGGCCGCGGCTTACTGACCTGAATTTGGTAAATAGTTTCATAAAAGATTCAAAAATCCACTTACCATTGATTCAAGCATCTGTGTGGCACAAATCACCGGCTTCCCTGCCATGTTGCACTTGGCGATAAGCATTTTCTGCGCAACGAACACTTTCTCGGCCGGAATCTCGATGCCCAGGTCGCCTCGCGCCACCATGACGCCGTCAGACTCCGAAATTCTAAACATTCAGTGCTATATATAAGTGAGATTCTGTTCAAAAAATTCATACATCTCATCCGCGTTGTCGACACCCTCCTGGTTCTCGATCTTCGCAATGATCTTGATGTTCTTGCCCTTCTCGCCCAGCACATGCCGAATTGTTCGAATTCCGTCCGCATTTCGGATGAACGACGCAAATATAATGTCGACACCCTTAAGAATTTTCACCTTATTCGATCAAAATACCAAAAATGGAACTTGTTCGACGCCGAATTGAAGGTCGGTGATGTCCTTCTCGGAAACGGCCGGCAGGTCAACGGGTGTGCCAGGCAGGTTAACACCCTTGCGACTGCCCAGTTTGCCTCCGTTCTCAACCGTGCAAAGGATCGCATCATCATCTGAACATTTCGATCACTTTCAAATCACGTGAAATGCCGCTTACAGATTTCTTCAACGAGCAGCGAGATCAGTCCGTCGTCAATGAACACTCGGGAACCCTTCGAGACCACTTTGGTGATGTTCTTGTAGTCCACGTACAGATTGACCGCCGTGCCGGACGTTTCGAAGGATTTGTCGGTGGTGAGACGAATCGAGGCGCCTTTCTCGAGCATAATTTCTGCAGAACCACCCTAAACATGAACCGAACGTAATAATTAAACCACAGAAGTGTCCTTACCCCCGTGAGCAGACCCGTACGGATTTCCGGGCCTTTGGTGTCCAAAGCGATTGCAACCATGCGTGGCGGGTTGAACGTAGCGGCTGCTTCGCGCACATTCTTTATGGTGCCGCCATGGTACTAAAAAATTCAATAATTTCCCCAAGCTTCTTTTTTATTAGCGTAATAAACCGCATGGTCTCCATGCGAAAAGTTCATCCGAGCAATGTTCATGCCGTTCTCGATCATTTTACAAAGCATTTCCACGGAACGACAGGCAGGACCTAATTGGTTTAATATGATTAGGCACTTAAAAATTCTCAATTTTCTCTACAAACTCTTTCAATTTACCAATGGTGCAAATGATTCCTGTTTTGCGGACAATGTGCGGCTGTTCCGTAACATTCAAATTCGCCAAATGCTCGAGGTTCGTGTTCGCGGGACACATGTCGACCGTTTGATTTTGACTTAAATAGGGAAGGTAGGCCAGCTTGTTGGTGGAAGAAATACAATTAAGCACGAGATTTCTCTGAAGACAATTAAGCACAATATTTCTGAAGCAACCAGAAAGTCAAAATTGCGTAAAAGTGAATAAATACGACTTGTTGTGGATACGATTACTATTAATCTCTGCACTTTTTATTAAGTGCTTTTTTCCGAAACCTTTATCTTTTTCATCCGTTGGCTATTAAACGAATAAAAGCAAAAATTAAGACAATACAAGCACAAGCAAAGCTAAACCACAACAAAACTGATGCTGATGAGAAGAAAGCGAGAAAAGTGGATGAGCGAGCTATTTTTGAAGTTCCAAAGAGAAAAGCAATAGCACAAGCTTATGGAAAGATGGTGGGAGAAAACACCATTTCAAAAGCCAAGTGACCAGAGAAAGAAAGCGTAAGCTTAAGAATAGGACTTAAGAACAGACACTACCATTACTCTACTCAATAGCTTAAAAGCAAGCAACCGCTTATAGACCAGCCACAGCTGTGAAAGGAACATCCATTCTCCCCTCCAGTCAACCCCAGCAACCAGTCAACTTACTCCTTTAATTGAAACAAACTAACTGGAAAATCCAATCAACAAAAGGCTCATTCTGATAGAAAGTATGGAATTGTTTTGAATGAGAAAAATTTCAGAGATTGTCGAAACAAAAAGACATAATTTCTTGTTCCCCCTCACCCTATTTTCTTTGATATGACTTTGGTCGGGACAGAATCATAAAAAAAACAAAAATTTTCTCTAAAATCTTACTCATACAATATTTTGTTTAAATATAAGAACTCAAGTAATACCAAAATTGTTTTAAGCACAGTTTTGAGTTTATTTGTGTTTGTCTAAAAATCCAAAAACAAGAAGTATAACAATAAGACGTATAAGCAAGCAAAGATATGCATTGAAAAAGCAAAAAGCACATAAATACAAAGGAATAAATCTCTCTATCTCAGGCACGTATCCAGGACAAGTTTTATGTAAAAATGACTAAATTTTTGAGTTAATTTGCTTAAAAAATTGCAAGAAACGTGCTTCGCGCTTTTGTCATTTTTTGCCAACAAGTCCCATGAGCAAAAAGTCGCATGGTTCATTCATCTCACCTCAAAAATTTTTTCAGAATACAGGCCTGCTCTCTCAAGCTTCCAACCAACATGGCTGTAGTTAATGTGTGTGCATCTAGTCAGGGGTGTTTTAGGGAGGGCGAGGGGGGCTACAGCCCACCCCATGGACGGAAAAATAAAAATTTTAAGGGGCGGGGGGAGAAAAATTAAGAATTTTTGAAAAATTTCGTTGAAAATCGACAAAAATTCATCTTTTTTCTTGGGGATAGTAAAAAATCGCCAAAAATTTCCCCGGCGGCGCCGAGGCACCCCAAAGATCTCTAAAAAAGTAAAAATTTGACCAAATGCCCAAAAATACATTTTTGGATTGAAATAATAGCAGTACAGCCCCCTCATGGTAAATTTTGAAAAGTATAGCCCCCACCTATGACAAATCCTAAAACCGCCCCTGCCTTTAGTCCATTCTAAACTTACGGCCCATTTTCCTTCCCGCCCATCCCATCTAAATAAATGACTTACAAAAAGTAATTGTTGCCTTGTTGCTGCTTTCCAGTTGCCATGACGCTGCGATTTTTCAATTTTGGTCAGTTGTTCACAAAAATAAAAATTGTATGAATGATGGTGTCAGTGTCAACTTTCAAACCAATCGAGGAAGAAAGTCGTCGGAATATATGTAAAATGGGAAGAAAGAGAAGTGAATGAAAAAGATAAGTTCAGCTCAGTGATTGACTTAAAAGTCTATAAACGTCTCTCTTGCCTTTTGTCATCCATTGATCGCGTGATCATTCATAAAAATGGAACGAGAATGAATGAGTCGTGATTTTGTTGAGAACGGGAGCTGACAATAGAGGAGGAGGGAGTTGGTGGGTGGTTGGTGGTTGCTGGCATGTCTAAACGCTGCAGAAGAGCTCTCTCTTGTCTCTGCCTATCAAGCGTCAGACTGACTGCACAACAAAATAATGACAGAAGACAGAAAGAAAGAAGCAAAACAGAGGAAGAAAAAGAAGAAAACTGACAAAAACAGCAGAATAGCGCAGCGCAGGCGATTCCGCAACACAACCGATCACGAATCACGATCGATCAACGAACGACCAGACATACTGCAAATAAATTATTTTGGCGAGATCGAGTTTCAGTTAAGTTTTAAATAAAATAATCTGAAACGAAAGCAAATAACTATAAAAATTCACATATACAGTATATTCTATTCAAATTTAAATCAGCCAATCAATCAGCTTTTAAACAAATTAATTCAAATTAACCAATCAGAATCAGCTTTTTCGCTTCTAATTCGTTTACGCTCATTTTTTTTTCATTCTATTCGATCTCGCATAAATAATTTGGCAGTACATGTATTCGCTTCGAATTCGAATGCATCGGAACAAAAAATCGGCAGAAATTCGATTTATTATTTCGCGTGATAGTTTTTCAAATCAAACCGAATAGTGAATGCTAATGCTTATTTGTGTTTCTATTTTGTATACAATTTTATATTTATAAAATAAGGGATAATATTTTTCTCTCTCTACTTTTTTGGATACCTAGGACCAAGCTTGGTAGGACCATACCTCATACCTAGGACCATACCTCAGCGATGATGTCTATGACGTACTCCCTGTCATTTGCCGAATGTGTTGGCACTATCTGCCGTATTAATTAGAAGCCATAAACGCGTTCCACTGGCGTTATTTGCTGGCTGAATTGTATAAAATGCTAGTTTTCATTTCATGACAGTTGGCGTTGTATAGTTGGAGTTCATGTTGATGGTAATAATTAGTGCTCGAAATTCAAAAGTGCTCAAATGGAACCATCTTATTCTATTCTGGGGTTTTCGAGTGTGCTGATTCCGAATATGAGCTCGGTTTTTCGAAATTCTGTACCCCAGGCCTGGTTTTCTGAAAAATTTCGAAAATTTCCTTTTTTTCAGAAAAAGCGCGTGTTTCGAGCGCTCATTTTGGTACACGGGGGTTTTCTTGGTTGCTGATCACAAATTTGACATTGGATTTGATAATTTCAGGTATCGCAGGTTGGTTTTCAGTGCTCATGGTACGGGTTTTTCAAATTTTATACTACAAAAAATCGAAAAAATGGTAACCTGACCACGAAAACCAACCCCTGATACCGGAATTTTCATATACTAACGTCTTATTCGTGATCAGCGCCCTCAAAAACCCCCGAGTACCGAAAATCGGGCAAAAATACGTGTTTTTTAAAAAATCGAAAAACCCGTACCATAGCCCTGAAAACCAACCCTCAATACCAGAAATTTCGGAAAGCAAATGTCAGATTCGTGATCAGCACCCTCGAAAACCCCCGGGTACGAAAATTCAGCGCTCCAGGCACGCGCTTTTTCTGAAGAAATTGAAATTTTCGAAAATTTCAGAAAACCAGGCCTAGGGTGCAGAATTTCGAAAAACCGAGCCCGGATTCGGAATCTACGCATTTTTTTACCCTAGAATTGACTTTTATCCAAACATAAAAATGGAAGTTACATTTTTTGCACCATTGAAACATACGTGTGTATGTCTGACTAACAGATGTTTTGCTTCTTTTCCCATCAGTATTTTTAAGATTAGAGAAAAGAGGAAACTAACACATACTTCAGACATTCGCTTCGATACATTTTTCATTTTTTTAAAGCCACTCCGGCAACCGACTGCTTTACTTTTACCTCCATGAATGCCTTTTGGACCACTTGGTTGATTTGCAGCTGTCGTCTTGCGAGATTCCAGAAAAATTGGCTTCTCCGGTGAAGGCGGTGCGCATGCCAAGCTTTTTAAGAGCTTCGTTCAGCTCATGCTTCGATTCCAGCTTGAACTTGGGCAGTTCCACCTTTGAACATTTTTTCAAATTTCTGTTTTTTTTAATTTTTATGGATTAAAATATTAATAAAAGAATAAAACTAATTAATTAAATTTTTTTTTAAACTTTTTAAATATTTGCAATTTGCATACGTCAACTTCAGTTTGCTGCCGCTTTCGGAGCAGTTCAAGCAACTTCCCCCCGCTGAGGTTGGCCAACAAGTTGTCCAGCCCGAAGCGCTCCTTCGGCAACAGCACAAACATGAACACTTCCCCGCCGGCATAGGGCATGCCCAGCTGGAACTGAACGGAAGATGGAAAACGGAACTGGAATTACAACACCACAAAAACTCATGGTCCTCAAAGAAGACAAACTTTTCTCCATACTTGCACATCATTTGCACCTGAAATCAAAAGATTTTTTTTATGTTTTTCTTCAAAAATATATTAAGCTTTAATTGAATTATCAAATTTTGGGCAATTGTTTGGTTAGTTACGATATCCCCCGAATCTTTTACTGAAAATTGTCCAAATTTTGACTTAAAAACACGTATTTAGGGCTTATTAAAATGTGAGTGAGGATTACCCGAAGTCCTTTTCCTTCAAAAATTTGATTTTCAAAAATTGAATTTTTTCATGTGACATATGACATTACCTCAAATGAAACAATCAGTCAAGCGAGAAGATAAGACAATTTTAGCGTCGGACCCGGATTTCCCACCTTTGAAAAACCCTACGTGTTTTCAGGTCAAAGTTCAGAACATTTTTTGAAAAAAATAGGCTGCCGTCAAAATTACAAAATCTTTCAATTTATAACAAAAGTACCTCTTTTTGGTGGCCTTCGGAGATAAAAAATGACTTCTTTTGAGTGTATTTCTTATCAAACTCGGAAGTCCACTTGCCCTTGAAATAGATGGCATTGATCAGCACCAGACTAAAGTTAGAAAGCGTTCTGACAATTTCAAAATAAAGAAAAAAGTGAATTACCGGGTCTCCTTGTTCAACATGCCCGGCTGGATCAGGTTGTGGATCTTGTCATGGGTTGCGTCCTCCACAAATCGGTTGATATTCTGACAATATCTATGACGTTCACATGTCCAAAACTGTCAAAAATATATACGGTTGCGGTTAGCTCGCTCTCCGCGAAGTCGACCGACTCGAGTTGTCCCCCAAAATAGTCATTGATCGCAGTCATGAACGAGTACACAAATGGGATGCCGTGCTATACGTACACCATGTTTGCCAGCTCCAGCGTGAAGTTCTTCTGCCCACTCTGCTGTATAGACTTCATAAGTTCGCCAAAGTATGCGTTTGTTGCGAAAGCCGATTCCCCTGGAATTTTTGTAAAAAAATTTATATTTTCATTTTTTCATGAGAAAAGTTGAATTTTATAAAATTTAACGCATAATTTTCAAAAATTTATAATGCACCGACCATTGGCCAACAGGTTGCCCATTTCGTGCGCGGTCTCCTCCTTGGCCCCAGTGTAAACCATTGCAAGTGCGATGGCCACCGAAATGGGCGACACAATTGTGGACTGTCCGGCATTGGCAGTGTTCACCTCGCGCAAGATGTTAAGCGCAACATTGGCTTGTGCCTCCATAATGGCAGAATTCGGAGAAGCCATAGTTGAATACATTATTTTTAGGGTTAGGTGAATTTCTGTAAAATGAGAATTTCAAAAAAAATCATTACATGTCTGTTAGGCTCTATTCATTGGTGGTTTGTATTATAAATTTAAACGAGCTACACCACATATCTACTATGTTAGGCCTTTTGGCCCTGTATCCCTGTAGTGAGTGTTGTGAGCCGAATGAGTGAGTGAGTGATGATGTTGGTTTGGCTGGAATCCATGCATGCATTTATGCAGCATAATTCGGCCAAGATGCCATATGGACCATTCTTCGTTAGAAATCGTTTCCCCCCACCCCCCATTTTTATAACACTTAAATTTTTGGCGCATTTAATATATTCATTTTTTACAATCATATTTGGTTTTGATAACATTTTTAACCAAAAAAGCTTTTAACGATAATTTATTCTAGAAGGAAATTGCGGTGTTTTATGGTCCGGTTTTTTGCAACATATCTGAACC
>JAEHOM010000206.1:0-14515 GCA_016433075.1 Hoplolaimus columbus | reverse complement strand
TCATACTTTTTTCTCTTCGTCCATTTTTTACTTAAAATTCCTCACTCTCGTACCTGTATGACTCGCATGCTTAGGCCAGTTACATCTAAAATCAAGCTCCAAAACAGACTATTTAATAATAGAGCCCAATTATTAGCTGAAAAAAAGAATTTTGATCTGTGATCTGTTGGTTGGTGTAGTGAACTATGTTCCTTGCCTCGCCAATGCCACCTAATGGCGAGATTCTTCAGCTTCAGCACCAGTTGTTCCGACCTTCTTCACCGTTCCGGCCTCTTCCGACCTCCTCCTCCCAACAACAACAACACTCCCACGCCGGAGGTTGGTCGTTGTCGACTCCGTCGCCAGCTCCGTTGCCTCGTCAGCCGCAGAAAGGGGACAACCAGTTCAAAGGCTCCTGTGCTGCAGCAGCTTCAACAGATGGGACGCTGATGGCGTCCGTCCAGCAGCTGCAGCACTGTGCGGGCTGCGAATGCCTGATCATGGACTCGCAGCTGATCCGGGTTGTCCGTCCGTCAGTCATGTAAAATCAGTCAATTTCTTCCTTTCTCCGCCAACAGATCCTGCCCAATCGCTTCCTGCACGAACACTGTGCCGTCTGTTCCGTCTGCAACACGGCGTTGTTGCCTCGACATCATCCGCCGAATGTTTCGCCCCAAGCGAAGTGTTACGAGCGGGAGGGCCGTCTTTTCTGCCGGTCGCACTATTTTGAGTGAGTCAGATCAAGATCACACATGCACTTCCCATTCAGTAAGGTACAGTAGAGTCGAACTTGCAGGTATTACGTGCCCAAGATGCCCTGTACTAGATGCCGAAATACAGTACGAGCGGATGAACTCGCCTTTAAACTCAAAGTCAGTTGTGCGTGCATAACCCATTCACATTGTTGCCCCTTTACTTTTAGGCCGGATTTGTGTTCCATTTGCACTGTCTTCAGTGCATCAAATGCAAGAAAAAGCTTGGCAAAGGAGATCAGGTGATTGATGATGCGCGGTCCGTTAGAGTTTGAAATTGGCGGGTTTTTGTTCGCATTGATCGAAATTGGCAACACTTATCCTTGTTGTCCTTCTCATTTAAAGTTCTTTAATCAGGTGCTGCTGAGCGAACTGCCAAGGGGAGTCCAGTGTGCAGAACATGTGTTGAACGGACAGCAAGAAAATGGCAAACAGTGGTCGCTCTCGATGCCGCTGATGGCAGCTGCATTGAATGTTTCCAATAGCAGAACGACGACGAGCACAACGGCGGCGCAGCCGATGGTCATGGGAGGTCCTGGCCCTGGCCTTGCCCTCTGCTGGCCTCTCCTCAAAAGTCCCCTGCACGGGTCAGCAATGCCGTCCACGTCGAGCGATGCACGCGTTCCCGCTCACCGCACGTCGGCTTTTGCTGACCCGTTTCGTGCCCACCAGACCCATCAGCATCAGACTGCTTTTGTTTGCTCCAACAACAACAACAACAATCCCAATGATGTTGGGGAGGGCACACCGGCACAAACCAACACAACAATGGCATTGGATGAGGGGGTGGAGAAGGAGGAGGAAGAGGAGGAGGAAGTGGAGGTGATCGGAGAGAAGCGCCCAAACGGGGTTAGTGGGAAGGCATCCATCATTACAAGCAAAAGGGGGAGATTAAAAAACATTGGCGAATCCATTCAAGGAACTGATGCTAGTGCTGAACACGACTTTGCAACGAGCAGCAGCACAACAGCCAAACAGTCGCACGACATCACTGATCAGGGAAGAGCCCTTCAGCACCTACTCGCCAGCATCCTCCTTCTTAATGAGAGCGACTTCTGCTTCAATCCCACTGACAGCGAGACCATCAACATCCGCCAACTGTTCGCCAGCCTCGGAGGGTTCCGAACGAAAGAAAGCAACGGCGGAAGAGTCCGCCGTCAGAGAACCGGAATCCGGAGGTCTGAAGATCGAATCACCAAAGTATCTGAAAGAGCTTAAAGAGGGAGAGGCTCAAGCAGTACCAGAATCAAAGGCGGATAAGCCAAGGCGAAGACGGAGACGCAAAAAGAAGGATGAAGCGGGTGAAGAAACAGAAAAAGAGATTGGAAGAGCACCGAAGGGCAAACGAACAACGGCCAACCACAGCTCCTCGATGGAATTGGTGGCCCAGCAGTACCCGTTCGAGGTCAGCGCCAAAAGTGGTGAAGAGGTGAAGAAGAACTGTGATGATCCACCACAGCAGATGTACACGGTGGGGGAGCAGTACTCGCGACAGGAAGAAGACGAGCAGCAGAAGGCGCAGGGCAACAAGCGCAGAGGGCCCAGAACATCGATAAGCCAGGAACAGGTGGACAGAGGGAGAAAACAGAACACAAACACACCAAGCAAGCTTGCTCTTTCCAGCTGGACATCCTGAACCGGATCTTTGCCAGCACACCAAAACCATCCAAACAGGCTCGCGCCCAACTGGCGGAGGACGCGGGCCTAAGCATGCGAGTCATACAGGTACGAGAGGAGAAATTTACTCACATAAGTAAAAAGAGAATGATGAATGACGAGAATATGTAAAAGAGTATGAAGTACGTATGTACAGTGAATGAAAACATACATCTGATCAGCCCCATTCCAGGTGTGGTTCCAGAACAGAAGGTGAGAGAAGGTGGTGGGTTGGCGGGGGGAGCGCATTTTGGCATGTTATTTCGATGAAGATCCAAAGAGAGGAGGTTTAGAAGCAAAGAGAGGAGGTTGAAGCATTTGTGCCAATTCCTGAAGTATAGGGAGCGGCCACCGCAACAGCAATTGAACAGGTGCGAGGACAGCACTGAAGAGAAGGAGGAGGCGGAAGCGGAATGAGCAGTTCCGACCGATCAGTCTGCGCAAACAATTTTGACCATTCATTCGTCGTTAACTTTTTTTTAAAAAAGCGACCGAAGTGACTGCTGAAGTTATTAAGGATTCCTCCGTCTGTGGCACATGCAACAAAACGTGCAGACAGACATACAGCCCACGATGAAAGCTCATTAGCATACGATTGGCAACATTCGGAGTTAGAGCTTAGGCAAAGATTAAGGCTTGCTATATGTTTAATCATTAACAATTGTTTAAAATTTTTTAATTCTTCAACGGTGTTCATTTTCGGTTTTTTGTTCCTCTTTTTTGTTTATTTTTGCATTTAATGCATTTTTGGAAGAAAAGGGATGGGTGAGGGTGTCGGTGCTTGTAGATAATTGCAATGAGAAGCAGGGTCAACTTGGCGGACATTATCTGACGGCGGATGGGGCCATCCTTGTCGATTGGCGTTCTCATCTCATTCATCATTCTGTGCATCATCAGCCAGTCAGTCACTCATCAGTCAATGATCAGTCATCCTTTTTGCTTTGGCTCCTTCTTTCGCTGGCTGCTTCTTCACTCCTTTCTGCTTTTCGATGGCGACTATGGTAATGATGATGGAGCAGCTTCTTGCGCACTCTGAGCCGACCATTGCAAATGCAACTGTGAGGTAGGGGGAGGGAAGAGGTGAACGGCGGATGGATGAATGGACGACAGTAATGAGGGTGAGCGGTATCTGCTATCTCGACTCTCGATTGTTCAGTCGTCAAGAGTCGCTATTTTCTTACTCTTATTAGGACTCATCAGCCCATCCACCCACGTCTTGCCCAACTCCATTGTTCCATCATAATAACTCAGTCAGTCAATTTCTTTGTTAATTGGGTTTGCTGAAGCTCTGTGTCCAACTAACTACTGAAAATTAGCTGCCCTGACACTCCCCAACCCCAACCGATCCCTTGCTGACCAGGGCATTCCGGTGGCGGTGATCATGCAGCGCATCCCTTTGTCCGCATATTCCGTACAGTCCATCAGCTCCACGTGTTCACAATTTGCCGTTTCGACAATTGCTGAGGAAATGGAACGTCGGCCTGTCCGCCGCCTGCGCTTGTTCTTGCGCATCCTTCTGTGCGCATGGATCCGTTGCCGCACCAACTCGTTGGTTTGGCCCAGCTGGCGGAGCAGTTGCCTCAATCCGATCATTTTAGGTGATTCGAATGTGACTCAACTGACTGACTTGGTCAGTCGAATCGGTTGGATGCCTTTGAATGGGATCATTTCAGGGTCTGCCGGTCGCTTCCGGTCACTCCACCTCTGCTCACTGGTTCCATCCGATAAGGTAAACAGAAAAAGGACGGGAAAAAGAAAGCAAAACGCTTTGGACAACGCGCATCTGTACATGGGCCTTGCAAAAAAGGGTGCCTGACTAACTAACAGCGGTGACTGCTGGTGGAGGAGGGTTGAGTGAGGACCATTTGCCTTGTGATTGTTTTTGGGGGACCGTTTGACGTCGCGGTGCCTTCACCACCCCTCTCCACCTTCGACCTCCTCCCCTTTTCCCGTTTGCAACCACAACAGCTGATGAAAGAAAGGGTAGGGGGAGGGAGAAAAGTGACGAGAACAGTGGAAGAGGACGCTTGAGGGCAAATTTGGGAGGGCGCAGTGATGAGGCCCGGGTTGTATTGGGTCGCATTGGAGCGAGAACTGGTCAATTGCCGACAGACCACCAACCTTAACCTTTGGAGAATTGTAAAGTGGCCAAACTTGAATGGATGGGAGGAGCACGTTAGTAAACTTTGTGCAAAACAATTTTGTACTATTAGGGGGTGTGGAGGTGGGGGCAGGGAACTGGGTTTTCTGTTTATTCGGCTCCGCTGCTACCCTTTTTCACGCACATTGCATAGCTTTCTTTTGGTGTCTGGTTGTTATCGGTTCAAGAAAGTTCATTCCAACCCGAACATCCAATTCCCATCCCATCATAACGAATACATTCCAAGACGACATGCCGAGTCGCGCAGTTCTAAACTTTGTGAAAGTGCTTCATAATTGGACAAATGAATAAGAATTTCGGACTTGTGATGGCGTGCATAATTTTTCGGCGCGCGCCCAGTGTGGTCACTCCCAGCGACTTCAGACACTGCTCGTCCAACAACAGAAAGGCCTGCATGTCGATCTGAACTGGGTTTAAGGGATGGAAGATTAAGCCATTCCTGGTAAGGTCCTTCCACCTCCTGTTCACGGAAGAAAGCGATGTGCTCGCCCAGCCCCAGCTGTGCCAACACCATTGATGGCTCGGACAGCACGCGAATATCCCAGAAGGAACCAGTACCGCTTCCGGAAGGCATCAGTCCCGGAAGGGGGGAAGCCACGGGTGATGACACTGCCTGTGAAGCTGTTCGGTGTACGTCTATCAGACCTCCGGTGCTCATTGCGAACTCTGTGCAAAGAGTGATGCTGATCAGTTGATCAGTGATCAGAGCAGTCTCCTCCCAACCCAACTGACTTGGCCTTCTCTGCTCAGCCATCTGTAGTGCGGCAACCCGTGGGTGCACCTTTGGCATCGCATTGCTTCCCACAAGCAATCCGCCGGTGGTGAGCTTGGCCGCCGGATGCACTTCTTGCTGCTGATGTCCACATTCGTGCTGCTGCTCTACCTCCTCTTCCTCCTCGTGCAATGACACCAGCTGATGAGTGCCACTTGCTGATCGACACTTCTCTGCTGATATCGTCGACCTCTGCTGACTTCCTCCAGTCAAAGGCTGGCAAAAAAGCCCTTGACCAATTGTCGAATTTTGCGTCCACTGTCCACGCTCCTCCGCATCCTCCGCCCCTCTCCCCACAATTGGCCTTCCTTTCCGCCAACAGTCCGCCATCCGACCCAATCGAAACAGATCGGCAGGCAATGAACTGCTAAAGCCATAGCCAGACCAAAAGTCCGTTGGAGTTCTTCCATTGCTCTCTTTCCCAAGTTCCAGCATCGGTGCATGGTAAACAGCTTAGAGTTGAAGAAGTGCATTCACTTTTTCAAGTGCTTAACACCATCACCTCTGTTTGCCTTCAGCTGCATGCGATCTCTGTCCACCATCATCTTGCGGAATTCGCCTTTAAGTGAGTTAACACTTTTTGCACCGGCAAGCAGCCCGGCGGCGATCGGAGACTCCTACAGAGCATTTCTTGGTTCATCGGCTCAATAAAGACTAAAGACCAATGTCCGAACCTGGGGATCCGGCGACTTTGGCGGTTCTTCCACCTCCTGGCGATCTTCTCGGCTCTCCAACTGACCAAAAGACAGTTCTGAGCTGTTGATAAAGGCAATGGAAGTGGCAGCAGCCACTAAGGGTTGTTGCTGATCGGCCTGTTGATCATTTTTGGGTTCAACAACAAAGGAACAGTTCAGCACCGACCATCAGACTCTCCCGGCACATGCTGCGCATAAATGCCGCACTCTCGCTGTCCTGTGGAAACCTGTCCTTTGTCGGCTCTCGTATCTGCAGAAAGCGATTGCGCGCGGTGTACGCGCCAAAGAGATTGGCCTTAAGTTGAGCTTCGTCGACTTGATGTGAACGACAAACAGACAACAAACTTCGTATGTGCACACCACAAAGTCGCCTTCTTCTGCTGTTGCTGTCGTTTGTCCCTGCTTATTTATGCTTTTTTTCCTCTTCCGTTCTCCAATCTGGACATCCAACTCCTTCTCCATCAACCTCAAGCAAGAGGCTGTTGCTCCGAATTCAGAGGGCTTCTCAAAATGGAGCGAAACAGGCAGAAGCCCCTTCAAGATGGCAACATTATGAACTGGGAAAGGAAAGGCGGATTACGGTCAGAAGTTTGCGGGCTATGAAGATTCCCTCCAAGCAACCAGCGATAATGAGAAGTCCCTGCTCATTCAGCTGAATTTGAGTGTTCGTTCGAAATGCAATCCAACGGACTGCCCCAAGCGATGGCTGTGCGGTAGGACGAAGTTCGAACTGTGATGAGAACAGGATCTCGGCACCCGAAGGCTGGTTGTTAAGGGAAAAAGGAATCAAAGGGGAAGAAGAAGGCTGTTTGTTGGTCAGAAGCTCACGAATACGCCGATCAGTTGACAGATCCTGCCGAAAGCTGAAAGCATGTCCAGCTCGTTGCGTGCACTGGAGCGCATTAGAAAGTGCAAAGTGCCAAGCAATAGAGGCGCCTGAGTGCTGAAGGTCACAGTCAGATCGCTGCCGGAAATACTGGCGGGGAAGTGGCGTTGGAGCTGTACAGGGTCAAGCCGGGACTGTGCAACAGATATCAGACAGTCACTCCTTTTTCAATTTATTCCTCCAATCAACCTGGAGGGCATACAGGTTTCGGCCCATGCCGAGTTGAAGCTTGGCTGACACTGCCAACGGGCAGGCGGCCTGGACGAATCGACCGATAATTGACTAGCACGGATAAAAAGCTCTTCTCTTACTCTGATCATCTCCCGTGCCCTCTCTACATCCTTAGCGAAGCCGGAGATGGACACTTGGTCGTTCTTGGCAGACGCTGAGTTGAACAAATTGCCGGACGACTTGTTGGAATCCGGAAAGTGGATGTGACAATTGGTTTCACGCATTATCTGACCAAACAAGCCGATTATTGGGAGAATCAGCAGCCAGCAAAACAGAATTGACTAACAACCTGCTGGGTGTTCCTGCCACCACGTCCAATGATCTGAGAATGCAGCGAATGGCTGACTTCGATCTTGAGTGTGACCCTCTAAAGGTTGTCAAGATCGTTAGTTTCAAACAAAAAAGACGATTGTGCTCGGACTGTGATCAGATTTCTTTTTAGTAACGTGGTCTGCGCTTGAAACCTTGACGCGGAGATGTGTCTCAATCAGTTCCGCCGCTTGCTGAACATTGCGCGAAGTGCCGATCAGTTTCACGAAGGGATCTGAACTGGTCAGACTCTCTCCCCTCCATGTGTCCACTGTGCTCCTCACTCACCCTTTTTGGTCTTCGCTCGGATCTTCAGTCTCGAAGGCCAACAAACCTCAACGAGGAATCATCACGATCAACAGTGTATCAACAACAACCATCAACAACCAAACGACCACCTTTGCCCCAGTGCTCCTTTCTACGCGAGCAAAGAAGGAGGCTGCGTCTTCGCCCGGACTTTCCCCTACATAGTCCATACATCATCAATTCGACGACTTTCTTAGGTGTGCCCGGCCCTGAATCCCCTTATTACCGGTGATCATTGCCTCCAGTTTCTTCCTGTTCACTTGAATCTTGATTTCCGTCTGATCAACCACACTTGGCGGTTGGAACATTTCCATTTAGGCGAAATGGGTGGTGAAAAGTTGAAAAGGAAGGAGGAACACTGTCCGGTGTTGGAAGCTTGGAAGGTGACAATGGAAAATGACTGCGGAAATCGATGTACGTGGGTTGTGCTGATTTTTCTATGCGACTGATGGTTTCATGTGGACGGGAGAGAGTTGCGCGAGGAGCGGGCGTCACAATCCCTCCCACGGACTCCTCCTCCTCCTACACGATCATTCGTCGTTTGCGCACACCTTCTGACGGCCATCAATTTGATTGATTGTTCTGCCCCCCGCCCCAGCACCCCTCGAGGAAGAAATGGTGGTCGAGATGGGGTTAAGGGCGGAAATGGACGGGTAAGTGTGAGTGGGTGTGGGGGGCGGGGAAGTGGCTGGTGGAAGTTCGTCAAATTGATTGATTGATTGTGATCAACCTGTCGCAAAGAAGGATTATTGGTGCAGGATGATGGAACTGGGTGAATGGAAGAAGGAATTGGTTCAAAAAAAACAAAAACAAACGCACAGCAACAGATGGAAGGGGAAGCGTGAATGAACAGAAGGACATTCATTGATCAGATCAGATGGAAAGTCAACGAATTACCGCTCGTCAGAAAGATTACATATGAAGGGGGAGAGAGAGTGGATGATCATCGCTTTCCAGTGCCGCCGCCAAACGCGCCACCCGCGCCCACCGTAGTCGCGGTTCCGTTGTACGCTCCAATTCGGTCCTTACAGTACCCAACCTCGCAAGTAAAGTGTTCGCCGCAGTCACGAATCGCATCTTGGCATGGTGTGCCTTCCACCTGGTGAACAATGAAGCACTCATCATTCAAATCCCACCGATCACCCGAATCACACGCACCCGAATACAGAGTGCACCATCACAGCGCTCTCCCAACTGGCACACTTTTCGGAAACAGTCTAATAAGTAAAATCTGCTGGTGGATTTATTAGTTCGCTGTTTGGTGGACTATAATGAAGGCATTGCTTCTAGCAGATGTGGATTAGTGATTCTTGGCTATTTAGTTTCGGGTTCAGATTCGATGTTTTAAAAACTAGTCTCAACGCTACTGGATGCAAATTGTCGATATCTTAAAAGGACGGTCGGAATCTGACCAGGCTAAGATTCCGATCCCAATCATCAAGTTCATACCCATACCCACCCTGCTTGCTTCTATTTACGCTCCTCTACATTCGCCCATCCCTTCCTCCCCTCAAATGATTGACCATCTTTAGCGCAGATTCCACCAATACAAAAGTAAGGCAGCGGGCAATCTTCAGCGGCACTGTGAGAGCAAGGAATGCCCTACAAAAAAATTTAAAAAAAAGATAACAAAATTAGTGCAAAATGAAAAAACCGTCCATTACGAAATGCTATACTAAGTGTATATGAATACCCTACATAATTAACAGGTGCGGACACCCCTCCCTTTGGGGGAGGGGAGGGGGGTGCCGAGTGCACAGAAGTGTTCTATTTTTGAAACATTTACCTGATAATGACGGCACTCGCCCTCTGGCACACTGACAGGAGAACAGGCATGCTGAAATAATAAAAAAAAAAGAATAAAAAAGCAAAGAGAAAGAGAGACGAAGGGAAGAAGGAAGGATAAAAAGTCACCTCGGGAAGACACTTTCCGTTAGCCTTGCACACGTCCGGAACACAGCGCCCATTACGGCACAGACTCAGCTCAGGGCACGCGCTGGTGTGCGCACATGGCACATCCGCACTTGGAGAAGGGACGCAGAAGCCTTTGAAACAGGTTTGGCCGGAGGGACACACCAGCTGAGCACAGGCTGAACGGGCAGGAAGGGAGGGAGGACACACTCGACTGATCAACAACACAAACAACAGAGCTGTTAGTGGACCTCACAAAAGTGAAGAGATAGGTGGTCCTTTTTTGAAGTCAGACCGGTAAAAATAAAATAAAAACAGAAATTTTCATCCCAGTATAGAGGCGAGGGATCCCGCACGGGGGGCGGGGTGATTATCCGCCCATGAAAAACCACTAAATATGTTTTCAAAGAAAAATGAAAAAAAAACCAAAAACCAAAAGAGATCACCAAAAGAGATCTTAAAACGGAAAATTGCATTTTTTTTATTTTTAATACCCGTATAGGAAATTATTTTTTAAATGTCCTTTCTTATCCCTCTTCAATTGTTGATTCCTCATTCTCATGTTAATATATTTGCATAACAAAAGGACAAATATTGCCTCTTCGCAAAACGTTATATTGGCGGCCTCAAAAAATTAAACACAATGCATTAAAATTAATTGCAATGCTTAATTTTAGGATCCCTGCTGCTGCAGATGCACAAAGCATACACTCACCTTCTCGCGACACACACTTTGTCCCATCAAATGACTGTCCCGGATCGCACTTTTGCGCGGGTGACGAAAAGGCCGCTGCCAGGGTGTCGGGTCGTCGCTGGCACTTGCTTTGGACGCACTCGAACAGGGACGGGGGACCACAGTCGAAGGGAGACAGGCAGAACACAGCGGACAGCGACATGCACATGCCATCGCGACAAATCTCTGTCACTTCGTCGCACAGCACTTCCGCACACCCTGCCAAGCGGCGTATTTTTGAACGCGGGTCTTCTCTGCCAGTCCCCCCTCTCCTCCCCCACACACTGTCAACAGTGCACCGTCCGCCCATGCATCTGCCCTGAGGTCCACAGTCAGACTCCACCGCACGGGCTACTCCTTCAGCCACCAGCACATTCCGTCCACATGGCCTGCCCGAGAACGGAACGCACCTCCCAGCTAGACACTCGGCTTCCTTGCCGCACTTGATCTGAGCATCATTATCCCCCGTTAAATATCACAAAGTTCACGCCAATCCGATGAATGAATAGGCTAACTTCGGAACAGTCTTTGGGCGGCTCCATTCCCCGATCATTTTGGCACTTGTCAATCACACAATGAAAGCCTTCAGGACATTGGAAGTTGCCGAAAAAGGGACACAGTTCGCCGGAATTGGCCAATGGGAAAAAGAAGGCAAGAATGAACAATAAGGGACAAGCGATCACCATTTGCGTGGATTTGTGTGAGTAATTGGATAGGAGGAGGAGGGCGGAAAGCAAACCGATCGGAATCGATCTGATCAGCCCAGATCGAGGTCGCGCGATGCGATGGGCTGTCCGCCTTTCTGATTTTCGCAAAGTAAAGTGAGTGAATTCATATCCATTTGTCAGTTCGGAAGACGAATGATCACCGACTCTTCCTTCCGCTCATCATTCAGCAGCTGGCTTCAGAAAGGTCGTCATAGCGATGGCATCTGCAGCGGACGCTGAACTGGTCGGAGGGTCCATCAGCAGACTGTCGTTTTCATTCTCCAACACTGATGAGAACAAACAGAGCCATTGGGGTAAAATTGGGGCAAAAAAGTGAATGAACTTGCCTTGGACATTTCTGTAATGTTTGTGCGAAGGAGCATACCTAACAAGGGCAAAATGGGCATTGGTGGATTAAGGATCTGCTGATCAAATGAGCATATAATCAGTCTGCTTACATTGCAAGCAGTAGCAGCACATACAGATTCCACATCCCCAGCGTGCCAGTGAAGAAAGCGCTTGCCGAGATGGAAAAAAGCTGGTTGACCGGAATTCTCCATCCGATTTTGCCCTCCTCCTCATCCTCAAGCTCCTCTGCTGGTATATACAGTCCCTCGTCGTGCTATGATCCAAACAAGCCTTGTGATAAGGGAACCAAGGAATCCGCGCCAAGCGCCAACCTGTTGCATCCAGTAAGACACCGTGGTAACTACCGCACAAAACACCGTGAGTAGCATCAGGAATTTGAAGCGAAACACCACCGATTCCACCCTGAGACGCCTCTCAGGGTTGTTCCGTCTCAACTCCACTTCTTGTTTCCAACGAATGGTCATCCAGACCATCCATACTTTGTATAAAAGGAATGCCTACAGAAATGAACGAAATAAACGAAAAGATAAGCACGCCAATGCCAGTAAGGACAGGGGCGTAACGAGAACATTTTTGATTAGTTATAGTGAAAATCAAAAATGTTTACACCAAAAGAAAAAAATCAGTGCGCAGCAATAGTGGAAAAAACCGTTTTTAGAAATAAAAACTATCTTAACTGTATAAGTGGCTCAGGCAATACCGGGGAAATTTGACGAAAATTAATACAGATTTGTACGCATTTCAGGTGGGGGCAAATATGGTCATACGACTCCCTTGACCGCAAGACACAAGAGGAGTCGGAAAATTAGTGGGGGACTCGTTCCGATTTCCGAACCCTCACCTTCCCCCCCTGCCTGCTGTGTATAAAGAAGGGTGGGGGATAGAGATTCCCCGTTAATACCAAGTAGACAGCGAAGGAGCCGAGGCCGAGGACAATGGAAGCACGCGCCAACCGAGGATATCCATCGGAAGACCAAACGGAATGGAAAGGATCAGACAACTGACGACCACGTTCGGCAAGATCAAAGGTCAGCAGGGCGGAGGAAGCCAGAAGCACCAAAGAAAGGTTGCGCCAATAATTTCGCTGAAAATGAATTTGGAATAAAAAAAATCAAAAAGGAATTCATGAATGGTGGGTCATCCAATCGTTGTAACGATCGGGAGAAATAGGAAATGGAGGAGTGAAAAATGAAAATGTGAGTAAAAAATTATTGAAGTATAGTGGAATGGGGGAGACTGACCAAATTATTGCGCGACTTGTCGTCAATGAGGTGTTCGCCAGCAAAAACGAGCCAAAAGGAGAAGAGAGAGGCGTAAAAGAGGCCTTGGCGAAGGTCACTTATGATCAGAATGGCGGGGAGATCAGTCCGCAGAGATACCCATTCGATGGGAACTAAATAAGTTTAAAAAACATCCGTAAGATTAGACAAAGTGAGAGCTAAAATATCGAGGATTTCTGGAATAGCCATGAAAGAATATGAAAATTTATGTATCAATTTAAAAATACTCTATGGAGTGGGAGTGGACCGATCTCCTTGCCCAGATGTGATACAAAAAATACTTTTCCCAAAATATTATAATTTTTATTTTTTTTCGCGCAGACCCGAAAAGCATAGCAAAAATTCTACCAAAAAGTAAGATGAAAGGTCAGTTAAAACCAACTTTTTGCGTGTGAGAAAGCGAGAATGCGAGAAGATCAGAAGATAAATAAAATTCAGGAGAACGCGGCAATTAGGTTATGAAATTTTGGCTCAAAATGTCAAATCCCTTTTTTTGATGAAAACAGGTGGCTGGCTGTAAGTAAGGCGAAGAAATTTTTACTAACTAAAATGAATGGATCTTTTTCAATAATCACTTTTTTTCATTTTGGTTAACATTTTTCAAATTGCACGAAAAAGTCGTCCACATCATTAACAACCCACTTACTGTCAAGAACGAGCAACGCACAGCCCAATGCAAAGATGGCCTTTTCAAGAAGTACGGGCGAACGGGGAAGGGCGTTTACTCTGCCATAGAACCACAGAAGAGAAATGAACACCAATGGGAAAAGGGCACTCTTCAAACAAAGCCATACGAGCGTGAAGCCACCATTTTGATGGACTGCCTGCTGATGAGAGGGAGAAGGTATGATGGATTAGAAGGTGAAGAAGCCGATGGATGAGGGCAGAAACGGACGATGAGTCGAAGCTCGCGCAGAGGGCCAGGAAAGGCACAGTTGGGCGCACGATAGTTGGTCCGCTCGCAGAGGCTTTGGTTGGCTGGGATGCGAATGTTTAAGAGGTACTGCGGATAGGGCAAGGAACCCAGCTGGAACAAGTCCAGCACGGAACAGTTGAAGGAGAAGCCAGTCATTTGCTGAAAGGAGTAAAGACAGTTAAAATGAGGAAGGAAAGACTGGCAGCTCATCAACCTTGTCGGACAATTCAAAATGAAAAAAAAAACACTGAACATTAGACCGGAAAACAGTACCAGTTCCGGATGCATGCTGCATTGGACCGTTCTCTGCACCGTGGACTTTATAAGCTCTGTCCATTCATTCGGCGAAGAACTATCTTTCCGCAGGAAAGCCATCCGAATCTCAAGCTCAACAAGCACTTCATCAGCTTATCAGTTAGAACACATCATTTTATTAATAATAAACACAATGACTCACAGACAGGCTTTGTCTCCGTATTGAACTCGAAATCCAGCTCCAGGAAGCCGATGAGGAACTGGAACATGGGTGAGTACTCCAGCTGAATGCCGCTTCTCATGTGCGGCATCTGAGCAACAAACACCAGATCACGAGCATCTGCCGACAATGTGTTGTGCTGTTTCAACTCGGACACCATCATGCAGTTCTGTGAATGGGCGACAACCGAATAGTCTCCGCGCGTATGTACTTATCAGACCTCAGATCGGACCGGCCCGGGCCGGCCCGGGCCGGGCCGAAATTTTCGGAGTGTGAGCGGGCCGGGCCGGCCCGCGGCCCGGTGTAGGGAAAATCGGTGGGAAGATAAAAAAAATGGTGAAATTTCCAGTGGAAATCGCAACTTTTTAAATCAAAAA
>JAEHOM010000205.1:0-14529 GCA_016433075.1 Hoplolaimus columbus | reverse complement strand
AAAGTAGATGAAATACATGTAGTAGGGGTTTTCGGGGTCGGGGATGCCGAATCTGACAATTTTAGGGACCGGTTCGAAAGTCTAAATGTCGAACATAGGTTTTTTTTTAATCACTGTTTTTAAATTTCACTTTTTTATGCTTTAGATGGCAAGAAATGTTGAGGATTGTTTTATCATTGAACACTGTGTACAAACGAGAAACGAGTCGCGGAACACGTTGGGAGAAACCTGTACAATTCGTTTTCTTCCAATTGAGGAGTGTGCAAGGCCCGATCTTCTCCTGGAGACTGTGATTTCAATGTTGTTTAATCGTGTGCTCGCGGGAAGACCAACACCTCTCTCTGTCGGTCTGCAAGTACAACCTCCGAGTTTCGAGCGAGCCTTCACAATGAGGTTGCGCCCGATTGAGCAGAATAATCCAGCTGCGCTGGCCGCATTGATACAGCGTTTGAATGACCAATCGGCAGCTGGAATTGATTTCCTATCTGGTACAACTATCACAAAGGTTCTTGCCGTATGGCCGTTGCCGTCAAATAGATCACAACAGGATGCAGGAGGTTTGATGTCCGTTTAGTTGTTATCTAACAACAGGGAATTAGGAGGATGTGATCTGGACCAGGAACACCACATAACACATCGAGTTCAGTCTCTGGTCCGAATCCAGAATCCAAACGATAGACTCTGTCTTTCGCGCGCAATAATCATCGGTCTCTTTGAATGGCGCTGTAAACAGCCTGGAGGAGGTGGACTGGCTTCCTTCAAGGCCTTTGTGGAGCGTCAAGAGCAGCATGGGGACGAAGCAAGGGACCTCCTGTCTCGTGCAGGAATTCCAACGGACAAGAACTTGTACACGCTTACGGATGTGGATCTTATCCAACAATGGCTAAATGGCCAACATGGTGTCGGACAGATTAGAATTGTGGTCTTTGAAAAGGAGCAACAATATCGAATTGTTTACAAAGGTGAAGGGTGAGTTGATTTGGTGGGGGTCGAGCTCGAAAAATTTTCTCTCCAGAAGAGCATCTGTTTTCAATCTGTGCCTTCTGCTAGAGCGACAGCACTACAGTTACATTGGAAGAATTGAGCAGTTGTTTAAAGTGCAAAAGTATTGCATTGACTGTGAGCGCAATGCTACACGTCTTTACCATCCTACCGGTTGTGAAGTGGTTTGTCGGCTTTGCCTGCGATTTGGGGCCGGTTACCCTTGCCGAAGAGGGCAGGTGACACTTGCAAATTTGGGCCATTAATAAATATATTCATACACACACACACACATTTCAGCAAGAAAATGGACAGAGTAGTGCCCGTTATTGTAATGAGTGTCATTATGTGTTTCCGAACCAGGCATGTTATGATTACCATCTGGCCAATCAAGCACCGAATGCACTGGACGGGCGAGGACGAAGAGGTTGGCGCACAATCTGTGAATGGCGCAAAATTTGTGAATTTTGTGGAGGAATTGTGTATGGGGATAGACATCATTGTCGTGCTCTAAACAGACATCGGGCTTGGCAATGTCAACGATGTAAGGGATCCCACTCACGTGACCTGCCATGTTTTATTCAACCAATCGGGCAACAACAACAACAACAAGGAACAATCCAATCTGGTTACATCGATCTATGGGATGTGAACACGGATAATGAAGAGGCAAATGCTGCTGATGATGATGATGTTGACAATGACGAAAACAACGACGACGGGGTTGAGCCGGAGCCGCGATTGCTTCCAATTCGTCTCTGCATTTTCGACGCCGAAACATCCCAGGAGATGCCGCTTCAGCTTCGAAACCAAATTGCCCAAAAACATGTGCCATTGCTGATCATTGCTGAAGTCATTTGTGAGCGGTGTATCCGTGCCGGTATCACAGTCCATGGGGGACACGGTCAACGGGCACCGGACTGTGTTTGTGGAGCCGCACGGGGTCGACAAATGCGACAGTGGTGTTCACCACCATTTGCAAATGCGGCAGGCGACACAACACCATTTCCGCCTACGCCCACATACAATCCACGGCGCTTCTTTTTCCACTCCTTTGACGACCCGATCAGTTGTCCGGTTGAGCAATTTTTGGATTTTCTGACAAAGCATGGACCAACAAGGGTACAAACAATATGTTTGGCACACAATGGTGGAAAGTATGACTTTCACCTCATCCTGGAAGCGCTCCATCGCCGTAATATGCCGCCAAAGCGTTTGTGCACATCTGGTTTGAAGATTTACTCCTTCCGTATCTCTGGCAACAACACGCGAAAAGTGCTGTTCAAAGACACGCTCAACTATTTCTTTTGTGAACTGGACGCACTACCAAAAACATTTGAAATACCGAGCAATTTGGCGAGCACCAAACCTTACTTCCCTTATTTGTTCATCAAACGCCAACATTTGCTGGAGAGACTACAGGGTCTTCCACCGCAGGAAAACTATCGGCCAGATACAATGAAGGTGGAGAAGCGTGCCAGATTTCTACAATGGTACGCCGAGAATGCCCACATCGGGCACTTTCAACTCCGTGAACAGCTAATTGTGTATTGTGCTAATGTAATGATCGTAAAGGGGGGGGGGTCCTTTGTTTTCCAACCATCTGTGTTTTTTTTGTAAGGATGTGGCAATTCTACGCGAATCTGTCATTCGTTTTCGCCAACTGATTGGAGAGCATACCGGCGGACTGGATCCGTTCCTGGTTTCCTCAACGGCGGCCGGTCTTGCTCTTGCAACAATGCGACGATGTTTTTTGCCACGAGATCGACTGGTCCATTCCCCAGAAGGGGGCTACCTACGAGGCCGTCGTGCATCTGTGGAATCACAGCGCTACATTCGCCTGTTCGAATTGCTCAACCCGGGCGCCCAGGTGCAGTGCGCTAGCTGGAGTGTCGGCGAGGCACATGTAGAGGACACTGGACATCGACTGGATGGTCTTTGGCGCCGTAATCCTCCACAAAAGCCGTTGGCCATCGAATTCATGGGCTGTTTTTATCATGGTGTGTGTGTGTGTGTGTTTACAGCTTTAGCACTGTTTTTTAAGGCTGCCCTAAATGCTTTCCCGACCGACAACAGCGCCTGGCCGCCGGCCGAACTGCGGAAGAATTGTATGAGCGTACACAGCTTCGCCTCTGGGAGTTGGAGCGCATTGGCGAGCTTGAGATGCATGTTGTTTGGGGATGCGAATTCAAGGAGCAACTTCGCGCAAACCAGTCGCTGCGGCTTCTCTATAGAAAGATTTTTGTCCCGTGCCCATTAGATCCACGTCAACACGCACTGAGAGGGGGACGCACCGAGCCGTTCAAACTTTATCATCTATGTGCGTCCAATGAGGAGATCATTTCAATTGATATTGTGCGCGTTTCTTTAAACAATTTTTTTACGCATTCCATTTGTTGCTGTAGGTCAGCCTATACCCATATGTGATGAAGGAAAACCCGTTTCCGGTTGGAAATCCGAAAATTTTAACCCGTGAGTCTCTGATCAATGCGCCGAATGCTCCGCTTCCATGGACACATCCGAGCGCGAACCCGTTTCGAGGCATCCTTCTCGTCCGAGTGCTACCGCCGACCAAAATCCGCATCCCACTGCTCGGCTATCGCACTTCGGACGGGCGTTTCACATTCCCTTTGTGTGGACACTGTGCAGATTGGAGACAGCAAAGACCCTGTCGTCATAAAGCCGAAAAACGCTCTTGGGTTGCCGCATATACGCATGTTGAGCTGAACAAAGCACTTCAGCTCGGGTACCAGGTTATGGATGTGTTCGAGGTTAATTTACGGTAGTCCCACTTTTTTTTTATATTTTTGCTCCATAGGTCTGGCACTATGAGGAGTGGGACAGTGAGCTGTTTCGCCAGTACGTGGACACATTCATTCGACTCAAACAACAGGCAAGCGGTTGGCCATCGGCATGCGATTCGGATGCACAGCGAGAGGAGTATTTGGACAGTTTTGAACGCACGGAAGGGATACGGCTTCAAGCGTCCCTGATCGAACCGAACCCTGGCTTACGCCAAGTGGCAAAAATTCTACTCAACTCTCTGTGGTAGGTGCCCAATTTTCAAAACAACAACAACAAACATTCATTATTATTATTATTATTATTATTATGACAAATGAGTGTATTATGTAGGGGAAAATTTGCGCAAAGGTCCGGTCAGAATGAAATCCGTTACACGCAAACACCAGCCGACTTCCATCGCCTTTTAGAGGTTTGCATTGTTATCAAAAAACAACAACAAAAAGATAACGGTTCCCACGTGCGCACAGGACCCCTCATTGTACCTGCAAGATTTTGTGCACGTTTCTCCAACGACGGATCGCTGTGTGGTACGCAAACGCCCCGAGTTTGCGCAATCTCCTCCCACCAATTGTCTCCCGGTCGCCATATTCGTCACCTCCTACGCACGTCTTCATCTCTACTCATATCTGGAGGAAGTGCTTACCGTTGGAGGAACACTTTTATATTGTATACACCTCACCTATCCTTTTTTTTTTTTGGTATTGTTATTAATTTGTTTATAATTTTTAGGTGACACGGACTCCATATATTACGTGCTGAGAAACGGACAGCACAGAGTTCGGGAAGGTGAGGCACTAGGCCAAATGAAGCGGGAGCACCCGGACCGGCGCATTTTCGAGTTTGTGGCAGGAGGGCCCAAAAATTACGGCATCAAACACCATAAAAGAGGTTCTATTATTATTATTATTATTTTTTTTCACATTTAAAAACCAGGTGAGGAAGGGACTGACGTGAGAGCCAACCTCAAGGTGCGATCGTTTCGCCTCTCGTACGCCACCCATCAGCTGCTCAATTTTGAAGCGATGAAGCGCATTGCGCTCGAGACATTCAACATTGATGGACAAGTGTAAGTAATTGCAGTCTTTTTTTTTTTTTATCTTTGTGTGTACGGTTTTTTTTTCATTTATATTTTCCCATTTTTGCACAATCAGATATACACATCCCCCCCCACCCGTTCAGCGATGACATTTTGGATGTGGAGGACACCGACGGGATCTATGTGTATGGCGGGAGTGGGGGACCCACATTGCGCATCACCTTCCCACAAATTGGACGCAACGATGTGGCCGACCTGTACACGTATGAGGTAACAAAAAAAAAAGAGGATAATGATGATGATGATAGTTGACTAGAGAGAGAGAGAGAGAGAGAAATCTGTCGGCTGGCCAAATAATGAATGAATGAATGTGAATGCCGTCTGATTCCCTCGCACACACACACACACACACACACAAACACACAGGCACACAAGGACTACCAGGCCGTGTACAACAAGGGCCGCATTCTGCCCGGCATGGAAACACTGCCGTTCGGCTACCGACGACACCACCAACAGCTGGAGCCGCCGCCGCCGCCGCCGCCGCCGCCGCCGCCGCTGGAGGAAACTGGTGGTGGTGGTGGTGGTGGTGTTGGTGGTGGCGCTGGTGATCAGGAGATGGAGGAAGAGGAGGAGGAGGATGCGATTGACAACCTGATGAACTGTCTGCCCGGCTGCTCCGATTGGGGTCGTGAACAATATGTTCAACAATATGATGTGTGAGGCTTTTTTCATCTTCTTTTTAGGTGATAAGATCATTGGATCAACAACAAACAAACAAAAAAAACAAACAAATGTAATTTCTCTTTTTTTTTTTTTTGTTCATTCACGTTGTTGTTGTTGATGATAAAGAAGTGCATTCAGTTTGCCAAACACACGCTCCAAATGGTGTTCCTCGCACAGCCCGGTGACAATCACTTTGCCCGAGTGATAAATGAGACAGCTTGCGGTGCTGGTAGTGGTGGTGGTGGTGGTGGTGGTTGTCTCACGGATCGACTGATCCATCGTTGTTGTTGTTGTTGTTGTTGTTGTATCGGCAGCCGCCGCATCGGCATCAGTGAAAACGGCGACATCATCATCATCATCATCATTCTGTTGTAGTGCAATTTTACACCGGAGGGCCGGAAAAATGCTTGGGTCATAAAGAGCTTTGATGCTTTTGTTGTTGTTGTTGTTGTTGTTGTTGTTCAGTCTTTCTACGAGCGGACGCAGCTGGATATGGTGTGGTAGCGTGCAGGAGGCGACAATGTTCACCACACGCTGGCGTGAGACATCCAATGACTGCCCTAGGGCATGCTGTAGGCGTCTTTTCACCCGTCCCACTTCGTGGGCAGCCCGTCCAGGATGCGGCACTCCGGTCATCACGACACGCCCGCTTTGAAACACGAGACAAGCGATGGTCCTCCGCTGTTGTTGTTGTTGTTGTTGTTGTTGTTGGTTGTTACTTTCACCATGACGAAGACTACAAATGCTGCTGCTGCTGCTGCTGTTGCTTTTGCCGATTCGTACTCTCATGATGATGGCGTGAAAGCGACGCGGGTCATACTCGGTGTTCACGCCTCGCCGGGCCATCCGCAAAAATTCCGCATCAGTGAACGGACGTAACAGGAAGACAAGAGTGCAATTTTGAATAATTAACATTATTATTATTATTTATCTATTTTATTCCTATTAGACAACAACAACAACAAAAACAAGAAAAATGGGGACACAATTAAGGGAAAACACACACACACAACAACTATTCGACGGGCAAAAGTGCGTTCAAGCATTCGAGCGGAAAGAATGATCGATGGGTTCCGCCGCCAAATTGGATCACAAGTGGCAGGTCGGGATGACGCAGTTTGATGCCATGTTTGATGAAGTAGTACATGCGCACCTTAAATAATGGAAATATTTCATTTAAATCAAAGTCTTTCATTAAAACACCGTTATTCCTAAATAGCCGCGCATTGCATATGCGTTGTTGGCCGACTGTGTGGAGAGCTCATGGCAACGGACGGGGAGGTTGCGGAAGCGAAGATGGTTGGTCCGAAGCTGCACCTTGTTGTTGCGCAAGTGTTCGAGGATGGTGCGACGTGTGTTCAGGTTCTGGAACAGCACTTGCAGTTCCCTCACAGTGCACTTGTTCAGCTCACAAAGATGGTCCACCAGTGGCATTTCGACGAGTTGCTTTTGCCTGCATTTACATTGTGGTCTTTCCGCCTCCTCCTCCTCCTCCTTCTTCTTCATAGCCTCGTCTTTCTGCTGCTGCTCTTCCTCCTCCTCCTCCTCTTGGTCTTCGGTTTCCATTTGTTGTTGTCCTTTGTCCTCTTCCTCTTCGTCGATCAATTGAAGCCAGTCCCGTTGTTGTTGTTGTTGTTGATCATCATCCTCCATTTTCTAAAAAAAAAAGGCAAAAAAAGGGGAAAGGCTTTTACAGGGGGGGGGGTAATTTACCTTTGGCGGAATATTTTCCTTATTCTCACCCTCATTCACTTCCTTCTTTATTTCAGCGTATGCGTTGTGAAGCCAGTCGGTAGCTAGAATGTAGTCCATTTTTTTTTCTTTGCTTTGTTTTTTTTTTATCTAAAGATTTTTTGGTATATATATATATGATGCTTAATGACATTTACAAATAAGAAAATTTATTAAATGCAAATGGAACAAAATTTTCAAAAGTTTAAGCAAGATGACATCCGGTTCCAGCATCCGTTCACGCTCACAGTGTCGGGAAGCACGGGAAGTGGGAAATCCGAATGGGTGATGCGCTTGTTGAAGCATTTGGACAGCATGGTGTCAAAGCCTATTACACAAATTTTGTACTGTTATGGGGAACTGAACCCAAATGTCATGAATTTGCAAAAAGTTGGGAATGTTGGGGGCACTGCCAAGGCCATTGTGCATGCAGGAGTGCCCAGCGAAGAGCTTATCAGACAGCGTGCCAGAGAGACGGGCGGCCACCTGTTGCTGGTGTTGGATGATCTAATGGTCGGGATGGGCCAGCAATTTCTGGACACACTATTCACGCGTGGATCTCACAACTGGGGAGTAAGTGTTGTGATGGTCACCCAACACTTATTCGCAAAAGAGTTGCGCATTGCACGCACCAACTCCCACTACCTGGTGTTGATGCGAAATCCGGCCGGTGCCCTACAAGTGCGTACGCTGGCCACGCAGTTATTTCCCGCCCGCACCCAATATTTCCTGGAAGCCTATGGGGATGCAACTGAGAAGAATTTTGGCTATTTGCTAATAGATATGCACCCGCAGAGTCCGGAAGTCATGCGCTTAAGGACGCATATATATAATGAAGAGGGAAAACCAACCATTGTGTATGTGCCAAAATGAAATTACTAAAAACCGTCAGTCCGTTAATTGCCAAAAATCGTGATTTTCTGCATAGTTTTAAAGCAAAATCGCGTTCAAAGCGTACCCAACGTGCACTTATTAAGGAGGCCTCAAATGAGCAGTTACTTTGTTTTGTTGAAATGTGTCTAAACATTTTAGAGGGCAGGGTCCCCATACGCAAACGACATTTGCGTAAACTGTCCCTGATCAAGAACGCATTGAGGAGGTTGTCGCGTTCTCGATGTCCACGCTCGGCACGCCAGATTCTGTTGACGGAACAACAAGGCGCTGGCATTCCTGCCATTGCTGGCCTCTTGACCAGCATTGTTGTACCACTATTGGCTGAAAAGCTTCTAGAGGGTGGGACAAAAACAAATAAATAAGCAATATTTTCACATTTCATACACTCACATAAAAAATGCGTCACACCATGCGCATGCTTCTTGTACCGGAGGAAATTTTTTTGTCCATCACAAGCCACCCGATGGAACAGGCGGACGGGAGCCCGATTGGGCTCGTGCGCTCTCGACTACAGCAAATTGAGCAGAGCAAGGGTATGAATGTTGATGAAAAGGCGGCCAACTACCAACAGGAGTATAAAAGATTGAACAAACTTGTGCGAGAGCGAGAAGAGCAGCCGGTGGATGTTCGATTGCAAAATGTAAAAGAGATTGCGGAACAAATGCCCATCTCGCGCGAAACCAAAATTATAAAACATCCCGCTAGAGTGCCTAATAGGAAGGGGAGACGCCGGCACGCCTTGGTGCCAAATAAGCGTGACAATGATGATGGGGATGAAGGGGAGGGAGGAGCGAAAGAGGAGGAGGAGCAGGAGGAGGAGGAGGAGGAGGACATATGGGAGGATGCAACATCACCGGCCAAAACTCGATCCCAATCCCATCCTACCACTAGCTCACAAGCTGATCAAAAAGCGACCGAAAACTATTCAATGACCAAATACGGTGTAATGGAATACATCAGACAAAATGCAGCCAAGCTTGGCATAAATTCAAAAGGCAGAGTTATGAAGGCAGATGGTAAGCCATATAAAACCAGTAGTATTGATGAAATTGTTAAACACTTGCTTGACAAAGAAAAGAGAAGTGAATTCCGGAATGCACCGGTTGGGCTTAGAGTATTTGTGGAGAGGGCGGCTGAAGATCCCTTTTTGAAGCAGCACCTGTTCCAAGAACATCAGTTCGGTAAAGGCGGCCCACACATTGTACAATTTAAAAAACAACATAAAAAGGAGTGTAAAAAGCAATTCGTGTTCAGACCTTCATTATGGTATTAGATAAGAGAAAGAGTTCACTATTAGACCATCTATACAAGGACCTAAATTCACCAGCGGTTTTTACCAGCGTTTTGCCATTACTAAACGAGGCAAGGAAGCGGGACAGAAAAATTACAAGAAAAAATGTTGAAGAATATTTGGCAGGCCAACAAACATACACGCTACATCGGCAGGTGAAAAGACGATATAAACAACTGCCCACCTTGGCTGCAGGCCTACACACAGAATGGCAGGCCGACCTATCCATTTTTGATAGGTTAAGCAGACAAAACCGTGGGTTCAGGTATCTATTGGTCTGCATAGATACGCTTTCCCGTCAGTTGTTTGTTGAACCGGTTAAAAGCAAACGAAGCGATGACATGATTGCAGCGTTTGAGCGTCTTTTCAAACGGTCAAAATATGTACCGTGGAAAATTTTGACCGATCAGGGGCTTGAATTCACAGCAAAAAAGGTGCAAAAATATTTTGAGCAAAAAGATGTGGAACATTTTTGTATGTACACATCACCCAAATTTCATGCAGGCATGGCGGAACGAGCCAACCGAACAATAAAGGAGCGGCTCTATCGCTATTTTACGGAGCGACGTACACAAAAATGGGTTGATATTATACAGGATCTTGTCCGTGCGATCAACAGCTCCCATAATTCCACAATCGGAATGGCACCCATTGAGGTTAACTTTGAGAATGCTGAAGCTGTTCGAAAAAGAATCACAGCAAATGCATATGCTAGCATTCCTAAGCGTTCACCCCGATTCCATGTCGGAGACCGGGTCCGCATTGAAAAGTATAAACACGTGTTTCAAAAGGGCTACACGGCTCGCTTCACCAATGAAGTGTTCACCGTAGCCGAGGTGCACCGTGAACGATCACCGGTTGTTTACCGTATTCAGGATGATAACGGAGAAGTAATAAAGGGATGGTTTTATGCGAACGATCTTTGTCTCGTGCGTGAACACAAAAATGGAGAGGAAGAAGAAACGCTAACTGATATTGAAAAGGTGTTGCGAAAGCGGCGCAAAGATGGTATTGACTATTTGTTGGTGAAATGGAAGGGTTTTCCTCGAAGTCATAACAGCTGGATACCGGCCAGCTCGGTCACATGGAGGGGAGAAAGTATATAAAGCCGGCTGAATGAAGGCATGTGGCTTAACAAAGGAATGCCTGTCTACGTTGTGCTTCCATCCTTCACAGATATTTGTGGACATAGTGTTAGGCTGCCTCGAAAGCTCAATAAACATATATTGACCAACTGGAATTATTTTCTGTCAAAAATGTCAAAATCAAACTCATTTTACGTTGTGCTACCATCAAATACCAATGTGGAGGGAAATCGAACAAATTCCTTCCGTGTACGCTTGCCCAGAAAGCTCCAATTCGGCGCGGAATGGGATGTTGGGCTAGCCGTGATTGTCTACCCACATTCTTGGCCCTCCCTGGGAACATTCGAGGAACAGTTTGTGCAGATAGATTGGCAGACTGGGGAAAGTGTTAAGATTCGAGTGCCACCCTCAAATGTCACAAACCCGAATGAGATGAGCGAAAACCTCTACAGACTGTTGGGCGAGGGCAGTGAGCCGCTGGCCAAAAGTGCTCGAACTGCACAGAGAAGCTATGGTGTTGCCTTGAATGCCGCTGAACAGTCCGCTGTGAAGGAATTTATACATGCAAAGAAGGAAAAGGGAGATAGTGTACCTGAGAGGGACCCGGCGGATAATGATGACACTTACAGGAAAAAAGTTGATGCGTTTTTCAAAACGCTTAGCATAGATGATAAAAAAACTTTTGGCGAAGTATATAAGCAAAAAACAAAGGAGGAGATTGCGAAAATGCACATAGATGACCAGAAAATTTACGAGCTCACCAGAAGCCTTGGTTTTGAGGCATGGATTCATGCCTACCGTAAAGTCCGTCTAGCCTGTCAATTCAATTTTAGTGTTAACACAAATCGCTTTTCTCTGCTGTTCGATTCCCGCTATGTGAAGCGCGTAAAAATTTCAGAGCAGCTCGCCTATATTTTAGGCTTTAACATGACCGAATTTGATAGACCGGAAACGGTGGCCAGATTTATGCCGGATATGAGTGGCGGAGTCTCATCCTTGCATGTTTACGCACCGGATTTGATTGAGCCAATGATGGTTGGCGATGTATTAGCGCCAGTGCTACGCATGGTGACAATCCGGGGCAAGCCTGATGAAGTTGTCGAGGAACAGTTTCTCTCAATACAGTACCATCGAGTGCTAATGAAGGAGATTTCGGAGATATTTATTGAAATAAGAACTACAACTGGTACACTTATGCCATTTGCTTATGGTACTTCTGTTCTTACATTGCACTTTAGAAAGTCCAACTACTTCTAATGAATACGCTTGAACTGGATAAAATTTTGGCGCGAAATCCTACAACACGTGACGCTTACTTGGGATGTTTTGCATCAGATCAAATTCCAAATACAAAAAAAGTTATGAAATTCCCATATTGCATGGTGGTCAACACAGATCCTAGCAACTTGAAGGGCTCCCATTGGGTTTCCATTTTTTGTGAAGGGCATCATTCCACCGAATACTATGATTCCACCGGTGTATGGCCTCCAATAAGTGAAAATATTAAAAAATTCTTGTCGCAATTTTCACGCGTCCGTTTCAATCGAATTCCACTTCAGTCGCCTTACTCAAGCTCGTGTGGAAAGCACGTAATATTTTACATTTATCAGCGTTGTAGGAATGTTCCATACGAAAAAATTGTGCGCTTTTTGCATGAATCAGGCAAATCGCCAGACCAGGTGGTCAACGCATTTGCTCGAAAGATGATTTTTAATATAAATAACTGAAAATGTAGCATTGAAAATTCACAATAAACGCAAAAAAAAATGCATGTTGACTTTGACCCTTTAAAAGTTGAATGGGCATCCTTTGCGAATACATCACCTGAGATTGTTGTTCAATACGGTGGCTATCCAGTGTTTAAGGGCGTAGCATATCAGCGTGGAAATGGGATTGGCTCGGTGCTTCGGGGCCTGATACGCTACCTTGTGCCGTTTGGCAAAGAAATAGGGACCGCAATAGGTCGTCAAGGACTGGAATCCGGAAATCGCGTCCTATCAAGTGTACTGGAAGGTAAAGACCTCAAAGAGTCACTGGTCGCTGAGGGGAAGACTGGCTTAAAAAATTTGCTCGAAAAAGCGGCAAGTAATATAAATGCTCAAAAGGGACAAGGTTTCGACTTCAAGCGATACACAAAAAACATCAACGATCAAGGACCAATAATAGGCAAGAGGCGTAAAAAAGGTATAAATAAACTACAATCAACACTTGGTCCCCACAATTTTCTACCCTTGAAAAGCATAAAAGGTAGAAAGCGAAAAAAAGCAACCATAAAACGTAAAAGAAAAGACATTTTAGGTGTGTATTAACGCCCTCAACAAAAAATGTCGTGCCCTCAAAAAATAAATGAAACGAGCCCACTAGCCGTTAACAGTGCATTAAACATATTCACGGTACCGCCGACAAATGTGGCAGTTGTGCGTTCCTTTTTTCGTGAAGTTCTACCCCTTGTCACAATCACGCAGGAATCACCGTATTTGTTCAGGCTATACAGTGATAATTTGTAGACCGACCTCACACGTATTTATTTGTACCTGGATCTGAGCATTGAAAAGCTAGATGAAGATGCCCAATGGGTGTCAATTGAGGCTGCCGACCGCGAGGTAGGCGTTATACAGGGAATTGGGCAGACGTTTGTGCAACAACTGAAGGTGTCGGTGGGAAATACCGAAATTTATGACAGTGGTAATCTGTATCCATACAAGGTTTACATCACCAATGTACTATCATATCCAAAAAATGTGAAGGAAAATTTTTTAGCCTCCATGGGCTTCTATGAAACCAAGGAACATGATAATGCAAATGATGATGGGTTTAAAGCAAGATGCAAAATCTTTGAGGGAGGGAAAAAAGCTCAGCTGCTTTCCCGTCTGGATTTTGACCTCGGAAACCAGGAATTGTATTTACTAAACAATTTGGACCTATTGTTTACAATTTACAAGGCAAGAGATCCGTTCCTAATACAAACATTGAAGGCGAATGATGCGACAAGATACCGGCTACGAGTTCATGATGTGAAAATTTACGCAAAAATGGTTGATGTGCAGTCCTCTCTTAATCTCAGCATTCATAAAACGCTTGAAAAACAACCTGCAACATATGCGGTCCGAAAAACGGAAATAAAAAGCACATTTATAAGTGCCGGTCGGTATGAAGTTAACTACAATGTGTTTAGTGCAACAATCCCAAGGCGAGTGACCATAGGGTTGGTCGCAAATTCGGCCTTCAATGGGGATTACACACTCACTCCATACAACTTTAAACCATTCGATATCAGGGAAATTGCTGTGCATACTGGAGGAATGATTTACCCAATTGTTCCATACAAACTGGAGTTTGACAAGGACAGATTTGTACGCCCTTTTGTAGATATGTACGAGGGCTTGGGCATAGCCAATTCCGAACGCTCCTTTGACATATCAATGCAACAATACAAGTCAGGTTGGACCTTCTTTGTCATACCACTCACTTCAACACTGGACGACAGTAATGGGTATGAACTGTTGAGAAGCGGGACCACCAGCATTCGCATTACATTCAATTCTCCGATACCTGTAGGCGGAGTTGAAATGATTATACTAGGAGAATTTGATTCCCTAATAATGATTGACTATAACAGACATATTGTTTCTGACACAAAAGTATAAATAACATGTTTTCCTCCTCATATCTTTCCAATCATGAACATGGAGTTTCAAAACACCACCACCACCACAAAACCTGGTATACAAATTTTGACCGGAAATGATGATGAAAGTAAGTTTCGTGCAATTGTACAGTTATTCCTGTTGTTTGCCCATTATCTGATTGCTTTTCCCGCCTTCATTCTTTGTTGGTTTGCCTTAATCAACTTTCTTCGAAAAAGGGGTCATATTACACAGGTCGAAGCACGTGATATGATGGAAGAATTGCAGAAAATTCCCCTACCAAAGGCGGGACCTATGGTTTTTTCATCCCCAAGAAGGGGATGAGTATAAAAG
>JAEHOM010000204.1:0-14544 GCA_016433075.1 Hoplolaimus columbus | reverse complement strand
TTATTTCATTTACGACTCTTACTGATGACATTCTGATGTCTTTTACGCCTTCAGTGCCTTTACTTTTCCGTGGCGGGTTAAATTCCATTGTTACATTTGTTTTTGAATTTCCCAAGTAAAATCCACATTGATGGAGTGCTGGTGTTCCTATAAATAAATCTGCACCGAAAGTAACATTCGCTACTGCCAGAGATAGAAGCACTTTCTGGCCGTGGCCCATATCCACTGGGGCTTTGATAACCCCAAGAATTTGAACTCTCGAATCCCCAAAAGCAACTACTGATTTGTCCTCAACCGGATTGAATCCCCATGCCATTGGATCCACTTTCTTTTCCACGATGAGTCTGTGAAAGAATTTAGGGCATAATACATTCACTTCTGCTCCACTATCAATTACCGCTTTACCTTTCAATTGAGCATCTGGCTCGCCAACTAAGACATCAATTTCCAAACAGTTTGCTGCCTTGAGCTCTGCTGGTATCCTTGCAGGTCGCATTCTTGCATGAGTAATCAACCTGGCAAAATATTTCTCATATTCCGTGACCTCTTTGGTTGTCATTTTTCCAATTCTTACCGATTCTCCGGTTGCTGTCTGTTTGGAATTTCCTTCTTCTTTGCTGGCTAGTCTAATTGCTCTGTGCGCGTTTGAGTTAATTTGTGTAGTAGACATCGCTCCTATTGGAACTGTGTTAGAACTTGAAGTAGGTCCCCAGTTATTAAGCGAACCTCCTCTTCCTGTTCCTTGCTGGTCTGGTTGTTGAAAATTTTGCGCACCTTGATTATGCTGATAGTTCTGGTTGTTCTGATAGTTGCCTCTTCGATCATAATATCTTCGAGTGCCCCATGGTCTTCCATAGCTTTGGCCTCGTCCTCGATAGGGTTCTCTGTATGGGCCTCTATTCTGCCAATATTGATGCTCTTGCTGTTGGTTTGGCGATTGGTTTTGCCGCTGATTCACTGACTGGTTCTGATGTTCATAATTTTGCGACGTGCTTTGTCGATAATCCTCGTGTCGATTCTGGAAATGGCGACGATTTTTATGATCGTTATTACGATTTGGACTCCTTTGTTTCTGGTTTTCTTCAACCCTTTTCCTGATTTTTTCCGGGTTTTGGGCATCCAACTTCATAGCTAACGATACAAATTCGTCATATGACTTCCGTTTCTCATCTAGGGTTCCTAGAGCCCTAGCTATTCCTGCGTCATGTAAATGCAATATGAAGTACCTTTTTGCATTCGTCTCGATTTGTTCTTCCGATGCGCCAGCAAAGGAGTTTTTCACCATTTCCAGCATTCGTCTGCTGAATTTCATTATTTCCTCATTTGGCCTCTGCTTCGGGTTAGCTTGTAGTTCAGCAAATGCGACAGCTTGTCTTCCGCCCGTCTCATTAAGAATAGTTTCCACTTCTTTCTGCAATTCAGAAAGAGTAAAATCCCTAGGTAGTCTTCTTTTTGCAACCTTTAAAGCTTTTGCCGCTCTCTCCTGGAATCTGGCCTCTATGACTTGCATTTTTTCTTCCATATTCCATCCACCCGTTGCGACCTTGACCTGTGCGAAAAATGCAGAGATTTTACTCATGTTCTCCGAACCATAAATAATAGGCAGAGTTGCTGTTACCGTGGCGTACTGACTCGATATTTGCATTCTTTGGAGGCGTTGTAGCGTTCCTTCTTCCCTTCTGTGACTACGGGAATGGGTTCGGGATCTGCTATGTCTGTGCCTGTGTCCTCGACTATGGCTACGCCTTCGGTCATGGCCTCTATCATGGTCTCTGTCGTGGTCTCTTTCATGATCTCTGTTATGGTCCCTATGGTGGTCTCTGTCCTGACTTCCGTTATGATTTCTATTATGGTCTCTATTTGGGATAACCTCTGCCCCTCCAAAATGTACTTGGTCTCTATGCCTGTTGAGATTAGCATCGTTTCTATGATCATGGTAATGGCTGTGTCTACTGCCCTGACTCCTATGTGTCCTAATAGTAGTTCGCGAACCTGCTGAATTTCTTCTGCTTCGATTCGATGAATTTGATCTTGAACGGCGTCTTCCTCTTGAGTTGCTTCTGATTGTAGATTCGCTTGCATAAAATGAACTTGACGAGCGTCTTCCATCATGATCTCTCCTTAAGTTACTTTGATGATGCTGACTCCTATGCGATGTATGCGATCGCCTTGAGTGACCTGAACTGCTTGAACGTCTTCTATGCGTGTGTCTACTATGATGACTAGATGACCTTGATCTATCATGACGATGTCGACTTGAGCTTGTTAATCGATCTCTTCGATGATGATCTCTTGTATGCGCTGATCTGCCCGGCGAAACGCTTGGGGTTCTTCGTCTCGTAGTTCTGTTATCATGATTTGGGCCTGCTCGATCACTTCGGTTCCGAGAGTGCGTGTTCCGGTTTTGGTGACTTCGTTGAACGTTTTGTTGATTTTGTTGCTCTCCATTTCCTAAATTTTGAGGTGTTGGAGCGTGCCTGATCATGTTTATGCGATTAGGGGTCTCATTCGATGTGGCCCGATGAGCTACTTCTTCGTTTGTACTAACTAAGCTCATTTCTTGAGTAGGTATTATCTGATTACCTTGAGCATTTTGTCGTTCCGGATTCGCCTTGAGCTCCTCACCTGACAAAAAGAATGACCAGTCTAAATCCTGAAGCATTTGATTTGTAGTAATTGTCGGTGGCTCTTCTTGTTCTAGATTCACTATTTTCGCCTCTATTTGCTGTCGTGGTTTTTCTTCTTTTCCGATATCCTTGGTCAGCTGCTCTGCTGCTCGATCATTTACTATTTGTCTCCGATCAGGATAAGCTATTAGTATTGGTGAGAACGCTAACCTTTGGCCGAACATGACTGCTTCAGCTCTTCTTATATTCTCTTCGGTCTTCCGCTGGTGTTGTTGTTTGAGCGCTTGACATACTTCTTTATCAGCTTCGCTCTCGATTCTTCGCACTGTAGCTGCGAATTGATTCGCATTTGCGTTAAAGCTCGCGTTGAAATTTTCCTTATGCGCTGGTGACTCCTCCCTAAATTCGTCAGAACTATCCGCTGTTGTTGGAACTTTAGGTCCCTGACCTTTCTTGTTCTGACCCTCATCTTGCTTTGGAGTTTCATCTAGATAAGCATAAGTATTTTCCGCCTGTTTTTCCTCTTTTCCTCCGGATTCGTCGTTTGAAATAACCAGCAAGTATCCATCTCCAATTTTGCTTTTCCGCAAAAGTGAACAATCCAAAATGCGCTGGTGTTTTCCTTCTGAATTTTGAGCTTTAGCGTCTCTGTTCGCTTTAGAGTTCTGTTCTTGCCTTTTATCTGTTGACTGAAGCGATCGAACAATTTGAGGTCCTTCGTTGGGCCTCGAGTTGTTCTGCTTTTTCTTTTGTCTAATCACAGCTTTTTCTACATAAACTCCGCTCTCACTAATCCATAGAGAGTCTGATGAGTTTCCTGAATTTCCACTTTGCAATCGGTTTTCCAAATTTCTTTCATTTTGACTTACGACATTTTGCAGTTGGGATACTGCATGTTGTCTGAAAACTTCTTCCAACAATGCTTGTTCATCCAGCTCCGATAGTTGGGATACTACCTGCGGATCAATATTCATTCGTTGATTTGTATCCATTTTTGTGCTCATTGGCTGCTTTATTGGCAATTTCTGCTTCACTTCTTCATTTGTATTTGTGACTTTTGTCCCGCTCTCCAGTAGTTGGGGTACTACTGGCTGGGGCTCTAAGCTTTTGCTTTTCAACTTTTGTTGTTGCTGTTCCAGTTGCGCACACTCTGCACATTGCAGCCAATCGGAAATTGATTGAAGACATTGCTGTTGTTGCTCTAATTGCACGCGCAGCCCTGCCAGACTCGCATTGATCTGCGGCTTTGTCCAAATGGGCGTCAACGTGCCGCTACTGTTTCCATAAAACACTGATGTTTCTGAATTTTCCGAATCATTTCGGTCTACTATGATAGTATCGAAGAACTTATCTCTTGTTTGTTGAGCTGGTTGGTCATCTGCAGCTCTTGAGTCTTGACTTCGCTCTTCTTGTTGTTGTTCGACCTGAACTTTCGCTTCGACCTGAAGTTCTATTTCGTTCTGAACTTCGAGTATCGCCGCTATGCGCGCGTTGTTGAATTCTCCATCATCATTCGATGTTGTGCTGATTTCTCTTCGACTCGGTCCTGACTTTGGGCGTCGCTGGCTTGAGCGCGTCAATTTTCGCCCTGTCAATCTGGAAGCCCGACCTCGTCCGATGTTCATTGCTTTGTAATTTTTGTTAACTTTTGTTCGCAACATGTATGGGCTGCGCTGTCCTGAATTTCGGTTATAAACCTCATCTCCTGACTGCTGTTGTTGCCCGTTGCTTCCACTGTTTGTATCCATTTCTTTTTGGTCTGCTGAGGTTGATGTCAATCGATACTCCCAGCAACCTTTCTTTTTCCACATTTGGACAATCTTAATTTTGAAATTTAACTGTTCAAGCACAATTTTCAAACCAGATAACACTTTCTTCTGCGGTCCACCCAGGAGCGCCAAGTTGGAGAAAGGTAGGGTTTCTCAACTGCCTCCCCTTGGACTTACACGTGACTGCTGACTTGACCTGATCTGGCCAGGACCCTGCCGCGTCCGCAATCGCACTGCCTCCGGAAGGATGAGTAGTTCGGTGCCCGCCTGCTGAAGTGTATCCGATCCGATGTGCTTCTGTCCACTGGTTGTATCCGTTTGATGTGCTCTTTGTTCTGGGAGATGGAGATCCTCCTAAATCCCTAAATGCACAGTTTATGTAAATGTGTGATGTATGTGATCAACAGCCGATCGATACTGTCAGTGCTTTCCGGGTTACGGCCTAAGCACAGATTACTTTCTACTGCAATATGTATGTCCACTTTGTTTATTCTGTCTACTATGTATGACCACAATTAAGTCCACAGTTAACCTCCCTAGGAAGTGATGAGAATGGGAATGGAAAACATGAAATGGGCAGATGGGATGAAATGTCTTAGAACGGGGAGATCGCCAATATTATCGATTCGAATGGTCTCAACTGATGTCTTCTTCGCTGTGTCTTCCCTTTGGTCGACAGTACGTCCGCGTGCGCGTCCTTCTTCCTCATGTGCGCGTCCAGCGTCCGCGATGTTCATTCAATGGACTGCGTCCACATCCCCCCGGCGACTTGAGCGCTGCGTCCTCGCGCGCGATGACGGTCTCGACGTTCTCGAAGTTCCTTCGCGTCCCCCGGCCACCAAGAACGGCGCTCCTGCGACGTCTTTCCTGATTTTCCATGGCCTAGTTGAAATTTTCTTTGAAATTTTGTTAACTTATCATCCTACCCATCTCCATTCTCGCACTTTTCCTCTAATGACTTAGTTCTTTTAGCTTTTATGGATAAATAAGAGACTTCCCTTTCCTCGATAAGCTCCTTGAAAGTAAGCAAAAGTGAATTGATAAGCATTTGAAGCATTTGTGCATATAAGCCGTGATAAGCCAAAGCGTTTGTTCGTCTTTCGTCGAATCTGAATAAAAATGAGCTAGAAATTGCTTTCTAATGCACCTATCGATTTTCCGAAAGTTTGTTGAGTTTGAAAGAATTTGAATGAGTTTTGAATCCTGGGATGGATTTCTGAGCCTGTTTCCAATCTTGGGATAGACCGGATTATTCGCATAACTTACCCTTGGGATAGGACAGTAAGTCTTATAAGCTTGGGAAAGCCTATCTGATTAACCTTTTTCCCGCTAAGCTTAGGATAGCCTAGAATTTCTTGGTTTTACTAATAAGCTTGTGATAGCTTATGAAGTGATAATAGCTTAAAGCTTTTTGTGAATGTTAGCTTGGAATAGCCTACATATGGTTTAAGGTGGTTAAATAAATAAGGCTCTTAATTCTAAGTGATATATACCTTTTAGCGTTAGTTCCTGAGGTGCTAATTAAGTACCTTAAGTAACTTAGTAAATGGCTTAAATGTTTTAAATGGCTTACGTGACTTACAAATTAGTTTCCTACCTAAGTGCTTACTCTTACTCTTATTTATCCTTTTTAGCAAACCTTGACCCTTTTGTTCCTGTGCCCCAAGTTCAGACGACACTTCCATCTGCTTCCGATTTGTCCTTGCTGATACTCTTCCGGCTGCTTCTCCGATGTTCACTTCGATTTCCGGTATATAGCTGTTCATTGTCCACATCGTCCATGTCCCAACGATTTCTGCTGCCAAACACATGATCAGTGTTTCCTTCCATCCTATGCGTTGAATATTTTTATGTGATCATCTCTAAATATGTGAATTTTGAGTTCTTTCCTTGATTCCTTAAATTTCCTTGAGTGAATTTTCTTCCTGTTTTAGACAAAATCTACTCCTCTATTACCTATCCTCACAAAACACACATATTAGTTGTTTGTTAGGATTAGTTTCCACATTACATACATTCCACTCTTTCTCATTTGCATTCTAAGATTAGTTTCATAAAAATCAGACAAAACTTTTGATAGGGTTTCAAGTTTCGATTCCATCTTTTTGCACGTAGTCATCCTGTGTAAGTCCTTTCCGTTCTCTTATTTAGAGAAGATTTTATTCTCCACCATTTGATCTTCTAACCTAACTTCTTAGTTATGTGGATATGATCAGCTCTTCTGGAAATGAATAATCTGTTAAACCTTGCTGTGTCTTTTGCGGTCTTCATCAGTTCCTTCCTTTGTCCTCTGCGTTCGTCCGTGTCAACTGAATTTGGGCGGCGCTTCCTTTCTTTGTACCTTCCGTTTCCTTGAGTAGTTTCTCTGTTTTTAGCCATTTCGTCCGATAATGCTCTGCTGAAACTTCCAGCTTTTTGAAATGTCCAGAGACGTCTTTTGGTGAAGTTTGGTGGTTTCGGTTTTCCTTCGCTTGACACTGAAGCTCCCATTCTGTCTTTATTCCTTCCAAGACTTCTAATTTGGAGTGTAAACTCACTTATTTTCTTTTCCTGGTTGTCCTCAGAGCGTTGGTCCATTTCCATTCCGAAGAAATCTTTATGCTTAACCTATTGGAATATGTGGGGTGAGGTATTGAAATATTTCTATGGCTAGTAAAGCCTTTGAACCGACTTATTTAAGACTTCTTATAGAGATAACTTTATTTACTCTTTTCAGATTTTTGCTTTATAAATAAACGAAAAGATTGATTTAAAGAGATCGAATAGTCACTTGGTTTTACCCTCGTATTTGTCAAGAAGAAAAAAAATTTTAATGTCCTCTTCCTCTTCTCTTCTTTTCAGTTCCCAGCATGATGCGGTGGGAAGTTGAGCAGTTCACGTCCCATTTCACGCATCTTTCCGACTAAACGTCCGTTGTTCATCTTCTGACCGTTGTGGAGCTGCTTTTCTTTCTGCAGTTCGCTCTTCAGTCCAGTGATCTTGCTTTGCTGTTCCTCAATTCGACGCGCCATGATGTCTGTCTCTCTGCGTAGTTTTCTTTCCAGTCTTTCCTTGATGCCTTCCAGTCCCCTGATTTTCGAATCTTTCAGCTTGATCTGTTCTTCTATGTCGAGTTTCCCCAACAGATGTTCTTCCTGTTTGTAGATCAGCTCATCTGCCAATTCCTTTTTCTAAATTTTTCTATTTGCAACTTCTTTTTAATCTTTTCCGGATCTACCTCCTGATTGAGCTGAACTATTTGTCGTCCTCGCTCTTCCAAGCGTTTCTCCAATTCCTTGGTGTAGTCCATATTCGTGTTTATAAGTTCCCCATTCATCATCATGACGACGGCTGCCTCTTCTTGAAACTTTGCCGATTCTTCCACCAACTTCTTTTTCCCACAACTAAGTTGACCGTTTACGCGAGTGAGTTCTTCAATTTGTCTTTGTAAGATGGTCACAAAGTCTCTCATTTGGATTTCTTCTCCACTGACTAGCTTCACGACTTGTCTCTACATGTCCACTTTTTATTGGCTTATGTTGACTTTTAAGATGAAAAACCTTTTCCATTTCCTCAATCAGTTTCTTCTTTTCCATTTGGACTTCACGAACTTTGTTGGTAGCCTTTTGATGTTTGAGCGCTTCATGTAACTTCAGCTTGACCTGCTTTTCCAATTCTTTTTGAAGGCCTTCCTTGGTGTTCAGATCAAATTCTTCCATCTTTGCTTGAAAAATCACTTTGAAAAATTTGAAAATTTTCTGCTAATCCTGTAAACTGATTTTTGAAGAAAAAAATTTATGTGAACAAATATAGAAATTTTCAGGGTTACTTCTAACCTTTACTTCTTCAATAACACCTTTTACGATGTCTTTTTATTCTCCTTTTTCCAACACATACCCGGAGAAATAAGATGAAAAAATATTTGCGATCAGTCCAAAGTGAATTATCAGCTCGAACTTCTGAAAGAATTGGAAGAATTCCTTTTCTGGAATACAAGTTTTAACTTCTTTTTGACATTTTCCCAATTCGCTCTTTATGTAGTCCAATTCATCCACTAGGCTTCTGTGCGGTTTTCCTTATTTTCACCCGATTGCTGAGACATCTTCAGAAAAATTTTCTTTATTTTCTGTTTGACGTTGCTGTAAAGAGAGAAAATGGTTTGTATTGCTTATATGGTGAATTTCAGATGAAATAAGGTGTCCAAGGTGTTTTTCAAGCCTTATTAATGATACTATATGCGCAGATTTTAAGAGATTTCTTTTTTCTTTCAACAAACAACAAGAATATGGTGTTGTTTCGATATTTTCCGATTTCGGCTCGAATTAGTCTTTATACGAAAGTCTTTAACGAATTTCCTTTATGAATGGTACACAGATAAAAGTGGCTTCAACCCTTTTCGACATTTTCCCTTTACACATTTACATGAAAAATTTATTTACTGATGTTTAAATATATATGTCAATATCACTTGGGTCTGGAGTTGGGATAGATATGTGAGGTTTTGCAAAAATCTATAATGCGTACACTATCGGGATTTCTGGGGAAATAGGTTACTAACTAAAATTATCAAAAACAAAACTTCTAATAGCGACAGTCTTTGCACGATTTGGAGTGTGCCTATTAATGGTAAATAAAATACGAATTTTGAACTTCTCTTCGAAAAATTTCAGAGACTCTTGGGCTCAGGTCCTTTCGAACCCTGCCCCGTCTTCTCAACGGCTTCCTGACTGGCTCCCCTTGTGCTGTCCCTGAGATGTACCTTGCTTGACGCCGTGGTCGTTCCAATTGTTGTTACCCTTGTTGTTCCGGTTGTCTCCGCGATTGTAGTTCTGTTGCTGACCATAGTTGCTTGTTGGCGCCATCTGTAATGGCATTAGCATCACCATCAGTGGCGGCTGCGGCTGGTATCCATATCCTTGCAATTGCGGAATAGCACTTGGTGCTGATCGCCCAAACTGCTGTTGTCCTAAAAATTTTCTTCCTCCATTTCCCATCGATTTCCCGTTTTTCACCATTTTGTCTAGATGATCCACGACGTCGATTGCGATAACCTCTTGGAGTGTTCGGGCGCTGCTTCTTCGAATCAGGCGATTGTTCTTTTTGCGCGTTCTCCTTTTGGTCGTCTGAATTTGACTTTTAAATTCGGTTCTATTTTTCTGTTTCCTCCGACCTTTAGCGGGCTTGCTTGTTTTTCTCTTCCGATCTTCTTCTTCGATTTCTTCTGTAGGTTTCATTCGGACACTTCTCAATTGGCCTTTTGCATCCACGTTGGCTGCTCGAAACGTATCCACATAGTGTGTCGCTTCCATGATTGAGCGGTATCCACTGGACATCATCCCAAACAATTTGTTGCCAAACTGCTTACTCCTATTCTGTAGCATCTCGGTCATTGCTTTGTGTTTTTCTTTATGTTCGTGATTATACGGCGGTGGGAGAAGGCAAATTCGAACGGGCATCCTCAAAAAGCGTTCCAACATCTTGGCCAAATAATGTTCAGTAACCTTGATTGAGACTCCTTCGTTGGTATCATTGTTGCCTGTTATCACAATTATTCGCTCTGTGTTTAATGCCGAGATCCAGTTACTGTCTTCTTCCGAGATTTCTTCGGTAGTCTTCATATGGATGAGTTGAACGTCATCTGTCTTGATGCGCTTCGAGAGCATTTTTGCTTCATCATCTCCAATGATAACCACCTGTTTGTTGAAAAGCTTCTTCTGATGGACGATTTCCGCTCGCAATTCGTCAATCACTTGACGAGCCCAAATTTCAACTCCTTTCAACCCTAAATTCTGAAAAATTTTCCTTACTAGAATATGTTCTCGTTGACCTGAGTTTCCTGGCACGCAGAATACTGGCTTTGCGTATCCTGACACAACCAAACAATCATATGCCTTCCTGCAATTGTTAAGCCATTCACGCATGATTTGTTTGATGTCTTCTCTTGCGAATTTCTGCGGCACGAATTGTAGAAGTTGTTCTCCTGATGACTTCGAGTTCAGCCATTTCAAGATTGCCGGCAAAAATAATTTGCGGCCCAAGACAACAGTCATGAATGTTCCCAAAGTGTTCAACAGTTGACTGCGCTGGCTGTCCAGATCCGACATCATGATGTAATCGCCCAACTTTGCTGGCACGCACAACTCATGTCCCGTTCCTGCAACTCCTGCTGGACATGTCGAAGTGTCTTCCAAAGCTGACCAATCAACCATAGCTAAAATTGGATTGGCTACTTCTGTCCTAATGCCATTGACCCTTACCATCCTCTGGTACTGCTCTGGGCCTTTTCTTACTTGTCTCTCTTCTTTAGGTTTAAATACCTCCTCCGGCCAATCGTCGCTAACTGCCGTGAGATGTTCAATCGGCACCTTTTCTTCTTCGCCGTCTCGGTCATCGAGTGGCACTACCCAGGCGCTGGTATCCGTAATTTGGGTAATTACATATGGACCACAGTGTGTCCAACGCAATTTCTTATGCGATTCGTCTACCTTTGGTCGGAAGTGTACCATGACCTTCTGTCCGGGTTTGTATTTCTCTGGCGTCACATTTGGTCTTCTGTTGTACTGCGCGATCTGTGCTGCTTGCGCTGCATCCATCCGTCTTCTTGCGTCACTCAACAACAGTGCCCAATTTTCCTTGTTATGCGCACAGTTTTTGCACATGTTGCAGTATTTGTGGCAGTCCGTGTACATGTGTGGCCACCAGTGTCCCTGGCACTCTAATTTGCCGTGCGGCCTCTTTGCGTTATGATGTCCTGCAAATTTTCCTGAATGAGTCTCTTCGATTAACTTTTGCCTAAACTTTTCGGGGACAAAAAGTAGCATTTGATGGTCCCATGTAACTTTATAAAACAAATCATTCTCGATTGCGAATAAATTTTGACTAATTTCCGCTTTGAGAAGTTGTCTTTCTTTAGGATCGGATGAGGCTCTACGATTTTTCAGAAAATCCCACAGAAATCCCATCTCACTTTCTTTTGTCAACCTCATCCATTGTTTTTTAGCTTGATCTGGTGGTACCTGTTGCGGCTTCATGATCATTGGATTTTTCCGCAGCTCTTCTACTTGTTCCACCTGTTTGACTTCTTTGTCGATTTCGTCTAGACGCTTTTTCAGCTGTTCGTCCGATGTTCGCGCGAGTTCTTCTTGGATCTTCTTTTGTTCTTCCCATTTCTGCGCTCTCGTCTGAACTGCTTGAATCCGGATGCTTCTGATTTTGATTGCCTTGCTGATGTTGACCTCGTTCTTCACTTCGACGGTTTCTTCCGTTTCTGGATAGTCGATTGGTGCTCTGCTTAGGGCGTCTGCAACCCAATTTTCCTTTCCTGAACTGTATTTGACTTCTAATTGATACGGATATCCTAATTGCATGATCCACCTGTCGATTACTGCGTTGTCGACCGATTGTTTCGTGCGGAAAGCGCTTGGCATCACTTGGTAATCGGTGATCACAGTCTCTGGCAAGTAAGCTATGTAGTACCTAAGCTTTTTTATTGCCCCTTTTACTGCTAATACCTCAAGTTGCATTGGTCCGTATTTACTCTCTTCTGGCTTGGTCCCTTTTGATAAGTACATGATTGGTCGGATGTGTCCCATTTGTGTACATCTCTGCGTCAGTACTGCACCCAATCCAATATGACTCGCATCTGCAAAGATGTGAAAACGAAATTTTGGATCGCTTTTTGCCTTTTCAAAATCTGGGTACTTAAGGACAGTGTTCGTTACTATAATTTTCTTGACTTCTTCGAAAGCGTCTAAGGCTTCCCTATTCCATTCTAGCGTTTTGACTCCTTGTTCGTTGAGCTTATTCAACGGTGCGATGATGGTAGCATATTTGAATATGAATTTCCTATGCCAGCCCGCTAATCCTAAGAATCTCTGTAACTCCCTAACGGTTTTCGGTCGGGGAAACTTAAGAATTGGTTCAAATTTCGATTCGTCCTGTTTAAGCCCATCTCTGGTTAGGATGTCACCTAAATATTTAACTTCTTTTAGGAACTCACATTTCTTGGCTTTAATCTTCACATTGTAATGCGCGAACCTGGCCAGAACTTTCCGTATGTGGTCGCAATGTTCTTCAAATGTTGATGAGGCATTGAGCACGTCATCTAAATAGATGAAAGCGAAGTCATCTACATAATCTCCAAGGATTTTCTGCATAAAGCGACAAAGAACTGAGGGGCTGTTTGCTAATCCCATAGGAAGCACTAAAAACACGAATAGACCCCATGGTAGTACGAAAGCAGTTTTTTCTTGAGCGTTTGGATGCATCCTTATGGCATAAAAACCCGACATTAGGTCAAGAGTTGTGAAATATTTCTTTTGGCCTATGTTTGAGAGTAAAACATCAATATTCGGAAGAGGATAAGCATCCTTGACTGTAATGGCATTAAGTTTCCTGTAATCGATACACATACGTGTAGTACCATCTGATTTTTGAACTAAAACCATAGGACTTGCCCAGGGTGATTGGGATGGTTTTATTATTCCCCTTCTTAGAAAATCTTGAATCATTTTAGTCACCTCGGCATTAGTGATCCAAATTTTTAAACACCCACTTGCATCGACATCGACGAGTGCCGGATCCAAAACTTCCTTGCGAACACTTGCATTCTGCATTTGTGTTTCCAGCGCTTTGTTGGCATTCGCTTCCTTCTTGGCTCTTTCTGCTTCTTCTGCAGCAGTTTCTTCAGCTGACTTTCCGAGCAGAGCGTCCGAGAGTTTCCGTTGGTCTTCCACTGACATGGCCTGGATTTGTTCGAATGTCGAGTCGTCGTAGCCCGATAATTCGTCGTCTGTAGACTCCAGTTTTGACGAAAAATTATTTACCAAAATTTCTTGATTATCTAAATTTTGGGAATTTGATAACTTTGTTTGAACTAGTTCTTCCGAAAAAGATGGTATTGTTATCGATTTTATGACTCTTATTGACGATATCCTAATGTTTTTCACGCTTTTAGTGCTTTTACTTTTTCGTGGCGGATGAAATTCCATTGTTACATTCGTTTTCGAGTTTCCTAAATAAAATCCGCATTGATGAAGTGCTGTCGTTCCAATAAATAAATCTGCACCAAAAGTAACTTTCGCTACTGCTAAAGGTAAAAGCACTTTCTGGCCATGGCCCATGTCCACTGGGGCCTTAATAACACCAAGAATTTGGACTCTCGAATCGCCAAAGGCGACTACTGATTTGTCTTCAAATGGATTGAATCCCCATGCCATTGGATCCACTTTCTTCTCTTCGATGAGCCTATGAAAGAATTTAGGACATATGACATTCACTTCTGCTCCACAATCGATTACTGCTCTACCTTTCAGTTGAGCATTCGGTTCGCCAACCAAAACATCGATTTCCAAACAGTTTGCTGTCTTAAGTTCTGCTGGTATTCTTGCAGGTCGCATCCTTGCATGAGTGATCAACCTGTCGAAATATTTTTCATACTCTGTGACTTCTTTAGCTGTCACTTTTCCAATTCTTACCAGTTCTCCAGTTGCTAGCTGTTCGGAATTTCCTTGTTCTGTGCTGACCAGTCTAATTGTTCTATGCGCATTTAGATTACTTTGCGTGTCTGGTATTGCTCCTATTGGAACTGTGTTAGAACTCGAAGTGGGTCCCCAGTTGTTAAGTGAACCTCCTCTTCCCGTTCCTTGCTGGTCTGACTGTTGAACATTTGGCGCATTTTGATTGTTGTAGTAATTCTGATTGTCTCTTCGATCATGGTATTTTCGAGTGCCCCATGGTCTTCCATAGCTTTGACCTCGTCCTCTGTATGGTCCTCTATATGGGCCTCTGTTCTGCCAAAATTGTTGATCTTGCTGCTGGTTTGGCGGTTGGCTTTGTTGCTGATTCGCTGGCCAATTCTGTTGTTGATGCTCTTGCGAGGTGCTTTGCCAATTATCTTCTTGCCGATTCTGAAAATGGCGACGACTTTTATGACCATTATTTCGATTTGGACTTCTTTGTTTTTGCTTATTTTCAATCATTTTCTTAATTCTCTCCGAATCCTGGGCTTCTAATTTAGTGGCTAGTGCTACGAATTCGTCATATGATTTTTGCCTTTCATCTAGGGTCCCTAGGGATCTAGCTATGTCCCTGTCGAGTAGATGCATTATAAAAAACCTTTTTGCATTAGCCTCGATTTGTTCTTCTGATAGGTCAGCAAAAGAATTTTT
>JAEHOM010000203.1:0-14558 GCA_016433075.1 Hoplolaimus columbus | reverse complement strand
AAGTGAAACAACCATAAGCCAAAAAATTGAGAACGTTTCTTTTCTTTTTCAAATTATTTTGGTGACAGATGGAGGATTCTTGATGGAGCGCATTAGGCTTAATCGATTCTGTCACACCAAAGCGCCGGCCGCTCCCTAATGACAGGGGGGAATGAACATTGTTTGTCATATATATATATTGAAGAGAAAAACGGAAAAATCAAATTGAATGGAATAAATAGTAAATAGGACAAAACAAAAATGCAAATTGAATTTTGACGTTTGTAAGAATGGCAGAAGGATGCCTGACGGAACTCATTAAGCGGAATCGACTCCGCCCTTGAATCCGGCAGTTCCGCCTAATAACGGAGATGATCATTTGCTGTCATATATGCCAGTAGGGAATATGAAAAGTCATCACTGAATGGATTAAACACATAATTCAAAAATGAAGAATTGAGTGTGTTTAGACTGTTTATAAGTGTGGCAGGTGGAAGAAAGATGAATGCCGGCGCTCCTCTTAAAAACCAACTCCACTCAATAACGCATCAACGCAGATGTTTTTGAAACATTTCAGAATGTTGGATGTTAAGGAAAAAATGAGGGGAAGAATATGCCCCAAAAAATTCGTTTAAGTTTTCACATTTTTTCATGTATCCATTACACAAAAAAGTGGCTAATAAAGGTTGAAGGTTTTTTGATTGATGCATTGACAGATGCCTGGGGCTAAAACGGAGGGGCCGGTGTTAAAATAATATGGAATAGGATGGAAGCGGATGATGCTTTGGCGGTAATATCTGAGTAAATGGTGATAGGGGGGAAAGGGCAATATTTTCAAAAATTTTCACATTTTTTCATGTGTCCATTTCACAAAAAAGTTGCTAATAATGGATGGTTGTTGTTTGATTGATGTATTAAGAGATGCCTGGGGCTAAAATGGAGGTGCAGATGGTAAATTAATTTGGAATAGGATGGATGTGGAAGGGGCTGTACTTTGGCTATAATAGGTGAGTAAATGGAGATGGGGAGGAAGGGACAATATTTTCTAGCTTTTATTGGCCATTGGAATGGTTTAATGTACCATTCGGCAATCTCCCTCAAGGCAAAAATGATTAAAATGATTTGAAGGAAACATTGGAACACTGCTTTATAAGACGATTGGCGCCATGTGGAGCTCATAAGGCGGAATCGACTCCGCCCACGAACTCATCTTCCCGCCCCCATTAACAGGAGCTCATCATTGGCTGTTCGTATTTTTTGAATAAAGTTTGGGAACAGCCTTGATTTTTTTGGGCATTGGGAACGAACGATGTACCAGCCGGAGAAGTGCCCTTAAGGCAAAATGATTAGAAGGAAAAAGTGGAGCGATGAGATATGTACGACTTTTATTGGGACGGACGCAAACAACATCGGCTAGAGCACTCTTCCTTCCATTTTGCATCTGCTTTATTTCTTCCATTTCTCTTTCTCTCGTTCGCTTTTCACTCACACTCACAATGTACAAAAAACCTGGCTGCTCACTCTCCATACTGGCCAAAACAGTCCGCGGTTCGTCTTTCTCCGTCACTTTCCCATCGATTTGTTTGTTACATTAGAATGGAGTAGCGGCGATCCCTATCTGCCACCTCCTCCCCAAACGATGTGAAAATACGTCTGCGCTGACAAATGGTTACTTAAGTGCTGTCTCTCTACTCCCAGCTGTTCCCATGATCCCCTTACCGCGCTGACCTTTTTTCAAAAAATTTTGCAGAAACTTTTTTTGGAATCAAATTCTTATGGAATTTTTTTGGGATTTTTTTATAAATAAAAATTACAATTACATTTACCGCTTTAGTTCAAATATTTGATTTTTGCTTCCTAAATTATTTGCTAACGTCAAAGGGAATGCGAAATCGTCGCAAAAAGGCGAAAAAGGAAAACCGCTTAAGGTATTTATTTGATTGGTAAAGGATGACATAATTTGCAAAAATTTAATGCAGAAGACGAAAAACGGCCAAAATTGGGGATGTATCATCCTCATTGGACGAAGAGAGTGAAAATGGGTCGAATTTGTCGTCATCAGCAACTTCTCCTTCCACAACCGAATCCACTTCTAGCGGCACATTGCTCCGGGCATTGGAGCAAAAAATTGTAAAATTTAAAAATGTGATAAAAATTTGGGGTTGGGGGATATTTTTTAAATAATTTTTTATAATTTTTTTCTATTATTTTATTTTTTGCAGCAAAAACGACTGACAAAAAAACAACTTTCCACCAAAAGGGGCAAACACACACCATCTGTTAAATGTCTGAAGAGAAAAAAGAAGAAAATGAAGCTTCTGCATGGCTTGAGGCGTGCAACACCAGTGGATGAGACAGCTGATGGGCCTCCAAACCTTTGGCCTTTCCAAAGGCGGAAACACTACAGGGACAAATATCCAATCAGTCACTATCTCAAAATAAAGAAGGTTCTTCCCATGAAGTCAAATTCTCGGAGAACTTATGGTGAACTGTTGGATATGCGATTTACCAACTTCAAGGATTCGTTGAGACCCGACTTGTTGTTGGAGCGGATTTTTACTGCCCTAATACAGCGTCTTTTGGCAGGGACAGTTGAAACGTGGGGGCCTCCAAAATACATTTCAGTGCAAATTTTGAATCGGCGCATGGAAACACCTTTTTTTGTGCCTCTAAGGAGCATGGAACAGAACACTCCACAGGTTTTAGCTGCCGCATTTGAGTGGCTGTCCCGCCAATCAGGCGGTCGATTGAAGCTTTTCAAGCTTCCCATCAAATGCAAGCTTTATGGAATTTGGAGTCTGGGTAAAATTTATCTGTAATATTTTTTCGAAAAAGAATAATTTTTAACTAAATATTTCAATTAACAAAAATATAACATTATTGCTTGCGCATTAGCTCTAATTGTTCAGGAAGGAAGCGTAAAAAATCGAATATGGGCTCTATGGGCAAACTCCGCAGACATCGAGGAAGGAGACCAAAAGCCAAATTTTATGGCAGCGGCGTGTCGCATAATCGGTGCGATTTTGTGAATTGTGCAGTGGGCCGCCAACAATTAACAGTATATTCGCGTGTGCCAACAGCACGCTCGCTTGTGCCAATTCGGAACCGAGATGCCTATTGTCTTTTCCGAGCAGTGGTCGTCGGACTTGCTCGTGCAGAGTATGGAGCAAAATCCAAAATTTTTCGACGATTGGCCATTAACAAAAATAATTGTAAGTTTTTTTCTTATTATTCGAATTTATTCGAAATATATTCAGATTTTTACAAACAAAATTTGCTTTTTTTAATTTTTCAAACTATTTTGGGCACAAAATGGGTATAAAAATTTTTATTCAAAACTGAAGATTTACATTTAAAGCTCAAACAGTTGCTGCATATAAACTGATGCGTAAGTCGGGCATTAGGGCGGACAAAATCGCCTACGATCAACGCGATGCTAAGCGCATTCAAGCCTTTTTGGACCATAAACATGGACATCGGTACCGTCTCGCCATTCTGGACTGGGACGCCTTTGGTCAGCTGGTTTACAAGGGCGAAAATTTTTCTGCACCGAAAAACATTTTTATTGTGCTCCATAACGGTCATTATGAGCCAATTGGAAATCCGAGTGAACTTTTTAAGGCAACTTTTTTTTGATGATAAAGCAGAATGATTAAAAAATTCAACATTAAAATCAGGCAAGGGGCGATTATTGCATAAACTGCGAGAGAATTTGTTACCCAAATTACCATTGGCGCCAATGTTCGAAATTTTGTCGTTTATGTTTACGTTTTGGTGCAAATTTTCCTTGCAAAAGTTCGCCTCGTCGCCGGCCTTTGATTGAATGCAAACGGTGTAAGTTTGTTTTTCCAAATAAGGACTGCTATCGCCACCATCGCCTTCGCGGACCGCGGAATGGCAAGCCAATCTGCCAACAGCGCTATGTATGCATTTGCGGACGGATTGTATGTGTGTTTTTACCCGATTTTATATTTTTTTGCGGGATTCAGGTTTATTCGCGCTATAAACACAATTGCCCACGTGCCCAAAATGCACGAGGCGAAAATCCGCTAATTGAATGCGAAAAATGTTGCAAATTTTATGACCATAAACAAGGTGCTCATCATTGCTATATCCAGCCGTTGGGCATGTCAAAAAAACCTGATGGGGCTGGTGAAACTGTCGATAAGCCGGTTCGATATATTTTTTACGACATTGAAACAACCCAAGATCAGCAAATGACTGAATTCCGAAGCCCGGATGGAGATTTATGTGTAATTTATTTATAAAATATCGATTTTAATTAAATTAATAAAACAAAAAAGTTTGACTTAAATCATTAAATAAATTTAATTGGGATATGTTTAGTGTTACAAACACGATGCCAATTTGATTGTTTGCGAAGTTTTATGCCGTAATTGCATGGATGCACAGGTGGATCCTTGCGAATTTCATGCACGATCAGACAATTGCCATTGTAATGTTTGGGGTCCGAAATTTCGCTACCGAAAAGCAATGGTTGAGCCGGGCAATAGGCGACTTTTGGCTTTCCACAATTTTGACCGGCCCCAACACTTTCTTTGTCGTAATCACCACCTTTACCATCAACAACAAATGGTCCTCCATCCTGTAGACCAATTTTTGGATTTTTTGCTAAACTCTGGGCCTCGCAATCTGACAACCTATGTGATTGCGCATAATGGATCAAAATATGATTTACACATTGTGCTGGAATTTTTGTACCGTCGTGGCATAGAACCGACTATGACAATGACTGGTAAAAATGGATTAATAGTATAATATTAAATATAATATAATATAAAATGGAATTTTTTAGAAGAATTATTTTTTATTCATTTCCCATTCATTTAGGCCTAAAAATTTTTTCTGCAATGATCGGCGGGAGCAATAAACGGCGAATCATATTCAAAGATTCGCTCAATTTTTTGTCAGGTGCTCTGTCCAGCCTTTTTGGCACATTTGATTTGCACCAGCTAAAGGGAGTGGAGCAGAAGCCCTTTTTTCCGCATTATTACAACAAATCTGTAAATTTGCATAAACGCCTTCAATGTTTGCCTGCGCCACACTTTTACGGGCCTTTGGAGATGAAAGCAGCTGATTTTACGCAATTTCTCCGTTGGTATTCAGAAAACAGAGAAAACACAAATTTTTGCCTCAAAAATGCTCTAATTGACTATTGCAAAAATGACACAAGGATATTAAGGTGGATTTTTTAAGGAAAAATCACCTATTATTTTAAAAGTTCGCTAACATTTTTCAGAGGCGCATGTACTCGCTTTAGACAAATTATTTTGAACATTGCTCCTGAAGTGGAACCGTTTGAGCAATGTTCCACAATAGCAAAGTTGGCTCTGACAATTTGGCGTAGCAAATTTCTTCGGCCAAATCAATTGGTCAATTTTCCGGAGGAGGGACTGAATTTACGCGCACAACAGTCAATTGGGGCACTCCGATTTTTCAAAGTGTTTGAACGGCTGACGGGACTTCCGGTTCGAACAGCCAGCTGGCAAATTGGAGAATTCACCGAGCCGAACACTGGCTACCGAATTGACGGCGTCATAGAGGAAGGCGGGGAGGGCGGCGATGACAAGACATTTATGGAATTTTATGGATGTTATTTCCATGGTGAAAAATTAAAGATTTTAACTTTAATTGAAAAATGTAAAAATTTATTTAATCTAAATAACAAAAATTTTAATTTTATTATATTAGGATGTGCTTCGTGTTATAAAAATCGCAGCACAAAGTTGGCAGGAGGACGGACGGCTGAGGAGTTGCTGGAGGCAACAAATAGACGCAAACAACAGCTGGAGGCAAAAGGATATCGTGTGCTTGAAATGTGGGAATGCAAATGGCGCAGATTGTTGGCGTGCAATCCACGCCTTCGGCTACTCCACGAACAAACTTTTGTGCCGCCGCCGCTGAATCCTCGTAAACATGGCCTACATGGTGGCCGTGTTGAGCCTTTCCGAATGTTCACTTCTTGCAAAACCCAAGAAGAAATAATTGAGCTTTTTGACATTGTCAGTTTTTTTTGCAAAAAAATAGTGATTTATCAAAAAATTGCATTTTACACAGATCTCACTATATCCGAAGGTCATGAAATCAGATGAATTTCCAATTGGTGAACCATTGCTGTTCACCCCGGATCTATTGGTGCGCCAGGAAGGTGTGCCACCTTTGCCCTGGTGTCGAAGTCCCGGAAAAACGGTACCAGAACAGCCATTCAGAGGGCTTTTGCTAGTACGGGTTGAAGCACCACGTCGAATGGACCTGAACAACAGACTACCACCTTTTCTGCCCTACAAAACACTTGATGGAAACTTGGTTTTTCCTCTTTGCGCACGATGTGCGGACCAGAGAAACAAAAAAGTATGTCGCCACAACAGTATGCAGCGCAGTTGGATTGAGGCATTAACGCACCATGATGTGGATATGGCCCTATCGCTCGGCTATACAATCCATGAAATTTTTGAGGTATTTTTTGTTAAAATTTTTATTCTTTTGAAAATATATTGCTTTTTATATAAATTCTAAAATTAAATTAAAGGTTTGGCATTGGCCGGATGGACAGTGGAAAACGGGCCTTTTTGCAGATTATATTAATGCTCTTCTGAAGCTAAAAGTATACAATTTGATCTAAAAAAGCGACGGTGCGATAACAATCAATATTCAGGTGGAAGCCAGTGGGTGGCCTCCCAATGCAAAAGAGGTTAACGAAAAGCGCGCATTTGTTCGCAAATATTCTGAAAAGGAGCAAATTTCACTGGATCCGCCTAATATACGGATTAATAAAGGGCTCAGAATGATCGCGTAAAATATTTTATGTAAATTTTAAGTGTAAAATTTCTTTCCAGAAAACTCCTTGTTAACAGTTTGTGGGGCAAACTGTGTCAGCGCCCGAATCCAACACACGTCAAAATTACAAAGTCCCCGCAAGAATTTCACCGACTGGCCGACGATGATCACTTTGAACTGTTGGATGTGGTTCATTTGAATGCGAAATTAGATCGTGTGGTCTACAGGCGACGTCAGGAGTTCACGGAACCACCGGAAACGAACTCAGTTCCAATCACCGTTTTTGTTACATCTCATGCACGGCGCCGTCTGTATGCCCGCATTCGCGAGGCAGTGGAGAAGGGATTAGAGATCTTATACACTGACACCGACTCGTTAGCCATAAAACGCTTCATATGGCAAAAAGGAATTGATGAGGGTAAATAACGCCTTTTTTAACAAATTTTTTTTTGTTAATCAGGCGAATTCCTCGGCGACATGACAAATGAGCTACCCGGGCGCCGAATTACCCATTGGGTTTCAGCCGGTCCAAAAAATTATGCATATATTCATTGCAAAATGGACGGCACAGATCAGCAAATGGTTGTAAAAATACGCGGATTTGAGCTGAATTATCGCGCTCGCATAACATTGACATTTAACCGAATTCTGCGAATGATTTTAAACAAATACGGTGCACGACGGTAATTGATTGACGAGTAAAATTTTTCCAATTTTATTTTTAAGATCATCACATTACCGTTGTGTCATACCTTATCTGAAATTTCGGCGCGACAAACGGGGATTTGTGTACACTCGTCAAATGAACAAAATTTATCAACCTGTTTTTGAGAAGGGTGTGGTGGTTCCCGGCGACTTGTCCACACGTCCTTTTGGCTGGACTTCAGACGATATTGAATTCAATTGACAATCTGTTTTTTATTCTTGAATTTTTTCGTATTTATTTTGCCATTTTAATGAAGGGAATAGTGCCATTTTGTAAATTTATTGATGAAGATGGTTGATTGGTGGCAGCAGCAGCAGCAGAAAGGCGACTACCAGTCTCTAAAAGTTCGCGCACATCCCCATTTGAGATAAGTCCTCGGCGCTTCAAAAAATTTTTAATGGAAATAAAGCAAAGGGCCCCGACTGGGAAAATCAATATATAATTCAGCAACATTAGCGCATTGAAGGCGATGTCGCGAAAAGTGTCCTGCTGTTCGATTTGGTGCATAAATTAACGGCTGATAATGTGGTCGTTGGCGTTCAGTGTTGGGAAAAAATTCGATAAATACCAAATGCAGAAGCATATAATACCCCAATTTAGGCATCCATTCACAATGTGTGTGGCCGGTTCAACAGGCTCAGGTAAGACAGAGTGGATTATGAAATTTTTAAAGCATTCAAATCAGTTGATTGATCCTCAAATTCATAGCATTTTGTATTGCTACGGGGAAATGAACGAAAAAATTGCACGACTTCCAAGTATGATAAAAACACCGGTCCAGACATTCAGCGGCGTGCCGGAAGAGCAGTTCATAAAAGAGGCAGCAGAAAGGACACATGGGAGACTTTTGGTCATACTTGACGACCTTATTGTCGGTATCCGTTCACAGTTTTTGGATGTACTTTATACCCGTGGATCCCATAATTGGGGTGCCAGTGTTGTGTTGGTAACACAACATCTCTTCTCCAAAGAAATACGCACTGCTCGTGTCAATTCTCATTACTTAGTATTACTGAATAGCCCTTGTGCTGCACTTCAGGTCAAAAATTTGGCCACACAGCTATTTGCCAATCAGGTTGGCTTTTTTACAGAAACATACAGCGATGCAACACGCACGCACTTTGGATACCTGATAATTGATCTTCATCCTAAAACGGATGAAGATGAACGACTCAAAACAAATATATATCCAGAGGAGTGGCCAACTGTATATTACGTTCCAAAGAATAGAACAAACCAATAATTTAGCATGAAAAGAACATATAAAACAGCTATAAAGAGTTCTAAAATAAATTCAAGGTCGCCAAAAATTATAAAAGTCGGAAAATGTATAACACGGAATGAAAAATAGCAAATTGTAATGAAGTAACAGGAATGCGACTGATCAAAAAAGCAAATCCACAAAAAATTTTAGCATTGGTAGAAATAGCACATAACATTGTGCATTCAAATGCAAAACCGTGGCTGGCTAAGCGCAAACTTTCCAAGTTGATTAAACATGCCGGCACAATTCGTGCACTATGCAAGTCTCGATCATCTAACAAAGCAAAGAAAATTTTAACATCAAACCCCCAGGTAGGAAGAGGAGCCCCTTTTATTGCCGGTATTATAGCGTCAGCTGTGCTTCCCATTCTTGCAGATATAATTAAAAATAAAATATAAAATGTCAAAAAATTCCTAAAATAGATTCAGATTTTTAAAAATGAAGCAGTCAGTAAAAATGATAAAAATTCCTTTAGAACTGTATCGTCAGTTGATTAAGGGTGATAACGCCAATGGTAATTTTAATGGTAATGTTAAAGAGGACGAACAGATTCATGGGAAAAATTTTAGTAATTTATCTGAAAGAAATAAAAAACAAAAGAAAATCAATGAGACACCGTCAGTTGGTGACGATGAAAAATGGATAAAATACAACCAAGAGTTCAAAAGATTTCTTAAGATGGCGAAAGAGCGTGAAGAAAAGCCGATGAATGTACATATAGAAAATCTTGCTGAATTGTTTAAAGCCGGAAAAAAATCAAAAAGTGATTCTATATTTCACAACAAAAAAAGTCAGCTAACTAAGGAAGAAGAGGATGATGATGGTGTCTATACTTCCACAATACCCAAATCATTGTATGAGAGTGCAAATGGGCAATCCACCAGCAGTTCCTTGGATGAGGCGGATGACGAAGAAGAGAATTTTGATGATGAAAAAGAAACGAAACATAGTATTAGAAGTAGTATTAGTTCACCAGGTAGTCAAATGGCCACATACGAAATGATGATGGATTATATTAGGGAAAATGCCAAAAAATTAGGTGTAAACAATAAAGGAAATATACTCCACCGATATGGAGGCCGTCAGCGCGCTATGAAAACAAGCAATGTTAAAAAAATTTTGGCCTTTCATTTAAGAAGGAAAAGCAAAGCATTGAGTGGAAAAAGACCGCCTATTGGTTATAAGAAATTTGTTGAGAGTGCACAAATGGATCCATATTTGTCGCGATATTTTGTCACATCAAAAGAACCAAGTACGGTGCAATCTGGCAGCGGTATGTCTATAAGGTTTAAGGGAAATAAGAAAGCCGGTATCAATAATATTATAAATTCAAATTATGCTCTACCGAAACGTAAAAATTTATCACATTTTAAGCCTACATTATGGCAGCAAATATAGAAAAAGTTCTAAACAAACTTTACAAAGGGGTCAATTCACCTGCCTGTTACACAAGTTTGGAGCCATTGTGGCATGAAGCAAAAAAGCATTATCCAAGCATAAGCCGTAAACAAGTTGCAGCCTATCTCAACAAACAAGAAACCTACACCCGACACAGGAGGGTTGTGCGAAATTATGAACGCCTGACCACCGAAGCTCCGGGACCGTACACTGTTTGGCAAGCCGATTTAGGAGTTATGAACATGCTTAAAAATAAGAACTCCGGCTTTGCCTACTATTTGCTATGTGTGGATTGTTTCAGCCGAAAATTATTTGTAGAGCCAATAAAACAGAAGAATGCCAGCGAAATGATCAAAGGGTTCCAAAAAATTTTCAATAAAACTGAGGGGCATCTTCCTTGGAAAATAATAACAGACCAGGGTAAAGAATTTACGGCTGCAGCCGTGCAAAATTTTTTTAAATCCCAAAGCGTCGAACATTTTTGTAACTATACTTCCCCTGTTTTTCACGCTGGAATGGCGGAACGAGCAAACCGCACGCTAAAGGAACGAATTTTCAAATATTTTACGGAGAAGAAAACTAAAAGATGGGTAAATGTAATTGAGGATTTGGTGGAGGCAATAAACAACTCCTCAAATCGAGGCATAGGTGGCATGCGCCCAAATGATGTTACATTTGCAAACAGTAAAAAACTCAGACAATATTTTTCCAACAAAATGGCAATGAAAACATTTAGGGCAAAAAAAGTTTTACTATCCAGTGGAACAACAGATAAATTGCTAAAAGTAGGCCAGCGCGTAAGAATTGAAAAACATAAACATATTTTTGAGAAGGGCTACAATCCAAATTTTACTAGTGAAATATTCACTGTATCCCGTGTGCGTAGGAACACTGCCCCCATCACATATGCCATTTCTGATGATGCGGGTGAACGCATAAAAGGATGGTTTTATCGCTCAGATCTTTGTCCCATTTATTCCAGAAAAGGTACAAAAATGTGGGAAATTGATAAAATACTGGATAGCGCCAGCAAAAAGGATGATAGTTCTGACGATGGTGGTCAACAATATTATCTAGTAAAATGGAAAGGACTGGACAAAAAATATAACAGTTGGATTCCAGCACATGCTATTAAAAATATAAATATTAAAAAGTAATTTTTCTCTATATTTTAATGAATTTGTTCAATTGAGATTAGCTTCCGATTCCTGTCGCTTTCTATTGCAATGAAGGCAGCGATAGGGGTAAGCATTTGTTGAAGTGCTCTCCGTACTGCTTTCACTCACATTTCCATCGGATTCATCTACCAATGCTGGCTTATCCGATATGAAATGCCAATTGTGAACAGCAGCTTCAAGGTCGAAGGAACAATGTTTGAGTTCTTTTGGTTGCTTAAGTCTCATCCTTTTTATTTCATAAATTTTATAATGCGGTTAAATTTGTCTTACCATTCTGCATCGAACATCAAACCGGGCATAGCGTCGACCAATCCAAAAAATCATCAAAAAATGCTCGACTAGTAACAGCAGCAATAAGCAGAATGTGAACAACTCTATTAATGTCGTAGTCATTTAATTATCAATATACCTGGTTAAGAATGGAAAATTGAAAAAAAATATATAATAGATAAATAATCGATAAAGCGTAATAGTTATAGAGAAGGAGGGGGGAGTTGGGTGAGGAGTGGATGGGGAGTGGGCGTGGCCAACAATGAAACATTTCGAAATGCGCACACAAAAATAACTGAGGCCATTTTTCCACATATCATTTCTTATTTTTTACGTTCTTCAATAATCAAACAGTCTATATAGGCATCAATTATTAAATTCAAGTATACAAAAAATCAAACCTTCAACTAAATATTTCTAAATTTCATAAGATGGATGTTGTTTTGGGTACAGCCAGTTGGTTTTTGCCGGATGCCAACAAAAATGGAATGGATGAAACTAATAATGGAAAGGTTAGTATAATTCTGAAGTAATAACTAAACTGGTTTAATAAAATTTAAAACACAGGACAATGCCGAAGCTATATCGCAAACTTCCGAAATGGGAATAGATCCAATCAAAGAGCTAGACCGAGTGTTGTCTGAAGCGGACGAAAAGGAGGCAAACCAGTTGTTCATCGATGAAAGCTTAGTGGAAGGAGCAATTGATGCAGACGATGAGATGAGCAATGCAGGGGAGAGCAGAGAAATGGATGGGGTCGAGGATGAATCGCTACAGACACATATAGAGACCGAAGAAGAAGAAACAAGCCGACCGTTAAATGTTTCAAAAGAAGGTTTAAATTTAAATATTTTTATTTTAAAAACAAATGTGTTCTATAATTAGGAGATGGGCATCCGCCAACGAAGCATCTGTTGTGCATAAAGCAGAACGGAGTGACGAAACGCTTCATCCCGTTGTTGGACTATCTGCGCACCAAGTATGGCTGTTCTCTGCAGGATCTTCAACTGCACCTCTACAATGTGGAGATGAGGCGTAAAATTGTTGCGGATCTTCGCCAATGCGAAATGCGAACAACACATTTGCGGCCTTCTTCACGCAACATATCTATCCGCTGCGATGACATTTCCTGCCAAAGTGCGACAAACACGTTCGCTTTCAACGGCTACCTGAACATCACGGTTCGCCAGTATTTTTACTCCAAGCATAAGCGCGTGCTTCGTCATGCCTACTTGCCGTGCATTATCCAGTTTGGAGGCGGACAACACCGTTCCTATTTTCCGATGGAAGTGTGCTCTGTAAGGAAGCTTTGATGAAATTACACACCCCGCAATTAATGCGATGATTAATGACTAACTGAAAAATTTTGGATCCATTTTTTGATATTATTTATGATAAATTTTCAGATAATAATTTCTCAGTCGCTGAACCTATGTTCATGAAGACAGTTAATTCGACAGCAACATTTTTTGTTGGGAAACCATTTACAAAAGAACAATTTTTGTTTATTGCCAAAAATTCAATTAACGGAATTTATGAACCGAAAAAATTCCATGCGATCAGTTTTCGGACCCGAATTCCTGTTGGTAAAAAATGCGATCCACAAAGAAAGGCTGTCACAGCAACAATACTTCTGTTCATTACGGGAAAAGCCATAATGACAGGCTGCCGTAGTGGTCGCCAATGTCTTCTGGCCAGTATAAAAATTTGTAAACAAATAAATCATATATTTGCAAAATTAGGCAAAAATGACAGTGAAAATAAGAATTTTGTACCAACAAAAATAAATTTGAGAAATGTTGTTTGGTCTGGAAGTTTTGCACATAAAATATCCGTTGAACGCCTATGCGAACATTTAAAAAAAGGTGCCTTTTGCCCAATTGTAAATTTTAAATGTACATACGATCCGAGCATATTTCCAGGTCTTAGAATTAAAAGTCAAAAAAATTACGCATGCACCCTTTTTAACAGCGGGAAATTTATCCTGACGGGCCTAAAAACATTTAAGCTCAAATTCAATTTTATGGAATTATTACATTTCATTTCAAACAATTTTGCACATGGTTGTTAAAAAAAATTCATATTAAAAAGGTATGCAATTTTCCTTTGTCAGACTAAAAGTCGGATCAGTCCTTCCCCTCGAGCTGGACAGCGCCCATCCATCCATCCTTCCTTTTCAGCTGAAAATAGGCGGACGATAGGAAAAGTGTGCAGCAGTTTCGCTAGAATTATTTGTGAGCAGCCTTATACTACTGATGATGACGGACCCACACTCCCACTCACTACACCTTCAGTGCTGCTGGCAACGGACGGAGGATCGACCCACTCATCCATTCTGCTGATGACGGTCAGACATTGCCGTTCCCCCCCTCCCTTGTGTATGTGTCTTCTCCCTCTTTCCTTCCTTCTCCGTTCCCATCAATTCCTTTGGCCTTATCTGCGCTCTGCCCATCTCCCTATTCTGTTCCGTGCTCTCCCCCTCTTATCCATCATCATTCACCTTTGACCACCGTAAATGCATTGCATTCTGCTGTTCTCCCCCCTCCTCCGCCCCATCCGATCCATCATGGATATCCGCTGCTTTTCATTCATTCATTCCTTCATTCGCATTTATCACTTTTTGCCTTCACGGAATATATCGCATATTCAGACGGATTGGTGGTGCTAGTTACTCTGTGAGCTCGGATCTCCAGCCACAGACAAGACACCCACTAAGTGATTGGAGCTTAGATCTCCAGCCCGATCACTGATTTTGGCTACCTGTGAAATTGGGGTGCTTTGGATCTCCAACCCTAATTACCGGTTAATCATTATTCACTGTGTTAACAGTGAACGAGGGAATTTTACCCACTTATTTACTTAGTGGGTGTCAGTATTCATTAGTGTGTAATTGTTTAAAGCCGGAAAAAAATCAAAAAGTGATTCTATATTTCACAACAAAAAAAGTCAGCTAACTAAGGAAGAA
>JAEHOM010000202.1:0-14563 GCA_016433075.1 Hoplolaimus columbus | reverse complement strand
TTTTTGTCCTTTTTGGAGTCCTTTTTCCTTTTTGGAATCCTTTTTGGAGTCCTTTTTGTCCAAAATGCTCTTTTTTGGAGCGGTAAATTTTAAAATGCCCCTTTTGCCCTCTTTTTGTAGCGAAAAATTTTAAAATTCCCCCATTTCCCGCTTTTTGAAGCTCAGCGCCCTAAATTGGTGTTTTGCAAATCGCCACCCGGCATTATTCCTTCATTCAATTGTTTTGTTGTTCTTTTAAAAAACAAGTATGAACCCTCGAGAGAAATACATCATCCACCTTCGGCAGCAACAGCACTTTAGCAACAGCAGCTTTTTGCCATGAATTTTTGCCTTGGTATGTAATCCTATGTATTTGATATTTCAAATTTCATCCATTCATTTTCTTGCTCAGTACTGTTCCACGAAAGTCTGTTCTGTTCCTGTTCCTGGCTCGGAACAGAACAGGAACAGAACAGATCCGAAAATTTGGCTCAATTGCACTTTACGCGTCCTTTTGGTTTTTACGCATCCTTTCAACTTTTACGCGTCCTTTCAACTTTTACGCGTCCTTTGGATTTCTATTGAAAAATGTCATTTATATGTTCAGAGACAGATACGGAATGTACTGTCCATAACAGTTGTCGGATACGGAAATGACCTGTCCGTAAAATACGTATATGTAAATTTCCTGTCCGTAACGGTCGGTTATGGAAATGTCCTGTCCATAACAGTAGTCGGATACGGAAATGTCCTGTCTGTAAAATACAAAAAAAGGAAATGTACTAACCGTAACACTCGGATACGGAAATGTCCTGTCCGTAAAATACGGATACGGATATGGAAATAATAAACATGTGCATTATGAAGAAATTCGACGCTAATAGTTGAAAGGACGCGTAAAAATTGAAAGGACGCATAAAAACCAAAAGGACGCGTAAAGTGCAATTGAGCCAAGAATTTCAATAATCTCTGGGAAACAAACCCGAATCCAATACCCAGCAGTATAGAAATTCCACATTATCATTGTGCTGCTTACCTGTGTTGTGCCTTGGGCAAGCCACTATTTAAATAAAAGATATTTTAGGGGTGCACACTTGGTAATTTTTATATTTTTTGTTTCGAAGTTTAAAATGGTAATGGGACGCGTGAACGATGGCGGAAAAGGAGGGAGGGGGGCGGAGAAGCGAGGTAGGAGAGAGTGAGGATTTAGCCATTCTTTGATCAAATGTCAAGAAGCAAGACCCTAACATAGCAGAAAAACAGGATCATCATAATAAAAATGGGGCAAAGAAGACACGAGCATGCAAAAAAAAACAAACAAACTCAGGCATGAATCGCAAGAAACTTATTAGTACTGATGTGCCATTTCGGCGAGGGTTCAAAAGCAATTTTTACATAGCCGAAAAACAATTAAACAAGTCAGAGAAAGATAAAACTTTTCATCTCTCTGACTTTGCGCCGCATTTTTCTGCTGGGCATTCTGTATTAACTCTTCGTTTTATATTGTTTTTCCAAATGGCTTTTGAACCCTCGCCGAAATGGCACATCAGTAGTCAGTCCTTTGTTACCCCTAGAAGAGGGGCGTGTCCCATATCCCCGCCTCACTTAAATATGTGCCCGCCATGGACATCTTCTTCTTTTTTCATTGTTCTTTTTTGTGGAATGAGTAATCTCTTTGTTTTATTCAGCAAATTTCAGAAAATTTCCCGAGTTTTGAACACAAACTCACACGAAGAGTCCGCCCTGGGAGAAGCCAATGGCGTTGTAGCCTCCGGCAAGCCGTCCATCCGGAACTTGGTAAAGGCATTTTACGGACAATATTCATCGGATGTTTGTTTAACACAGATTTCCATCGGAGGACCTCAACAAGGCGTTTTCGGGTTAGTTTTTTTGGATATTCCAAAATTCCTCAAGGATTTTAGGCTGCCTTTCTGTCCGGGTTCGGTTGGCTTCTGCAACACGGTGCGACGCCTGCTTGACATTGGCGCCTATGTGGGCTTTGTGCAACACACACTCGTACAGGCGCAATATTGGCAGTGAGTCAGTCATTTTTTGCAACAATCGAAATGGGCGTCAATTTGAATGAAGTGACCCAAACCCGGAGGAGGACTACCCGCATCGGAACATTTTCCTGGCCGATCTGAACTGCGAGGCGCACTGTAACCAAAGCTACCGACCAAACCTGTTGCGGGTACACAATTTTGTGTTGGTTAAATTTTTGCGTGACCAAATGTTGCAGCCCAAGGAGACGGCGGTGGGTTCGGAGAATTCTTCAAAAAAATTAATTCATTTTTTTCAAGTGGTTCGGATTTTACGCACCAAACGACACTTCTACGGTGGTCCCAATGGAACGAAGCGCTCTTTTCACAGAGGCAATTTATTCATTTAAATAATCCAAAGCCCACTAAATTTTTCGCATTTTAAGGACCGAATTGGACTGAAGGCGCTGAAGGAATCGGGGCGACTTCATCTTCTTGCCATTGATGGGGAGCATCTCCAGATGAAAACAGAGGTATTTGGGAGGGAGGGGAGTACAATTGGGCGTTTTTTGGCCGACATTCCATTTTTGAATTTTTTGGTATATCTATGAATGTAATTTTGATTTTTTATGATATATTCTATTGATTTTCAGCTTTTTGTTTCTGAGATCATCGAGAAGTACTTGAAGGCGGAAAATGGTGCGCGCCTGGGGCGAAGAAGTACAGATGAAAGTAGCGAAGACGAAGCAGAGGAGGAGGAGGATTACCGATGAGGATGAACATCACTGGAATACCAAAATCTGTCCTGGAAAATCTGTGACTTTTTTATTTTTGGAACTTTGGGTCTCCTTGTCAAATTTGCCCGGAAATTATTTCTCGCCATGCCCAACGACCTGTGTGATTGATAACTCGCGGACAAAGAAATGAATGATGAATTGCGATGGTGGTGCGGGGCGAAGTGGGCACCCACCCGACAGCTCCAAACCCTCCAAATTTGGGTCATCCTCCACGGCTGCCGCGACTCTGTGCTGCGACTTGACCTGCGCGAGGCAGCAGCTGCTGATGAAGCGATCTCGAATTCATTCATCCGCACATTCATTCATTTATCCAATTGAACAGTGATCCGCCCGACGACGTAGGAGGCTGAGGAGGAGGAGAAGAGGGAGACCATATTTATGTGTGGTTAGTTGACTCCCAGAAATGGTACAACATCCTGATCCTGACGACCGAAATTCCAATGCTCACTGAAGCGATTTCTCCCATTATGAAAATGAGCCTTGTCAATTTGTCTCGTGTCAAGGCAAAAAGCGTTTGCCGAAAGTGAATTTCAAATCAGAGATTATTGGCCCTATCTCTCTCCCTTATGCCTTGAGGCAAAGTGCAATAATGCCTACATTATTTTATTATCTGTCGTAAGGGACATATGATTGCCTCACGATTTTTTTTCTGTCAATTTCAAATTTTATTTTCGCTCCTATCAGATAGTGTTAGTTATACAGCCTCCGTTCCGGACATGGCCCGTGTCCATCCGGAGGCTCCTCCGGCTGTCCCATCGCACCATTCGCGTTCCCAGTCCACTGGCGGGATGCCCTGCGGCTTAATGGTCTCGGACGATGGCGGCAAGCCGCAGTGTCCTCCGCGTCGTTCCCTCCGTCTGATGGCGTTTGCGTCGGTTGCCTTTGCGACTGTGTCCGTGCTCGCATGCGCCATCACGTTGCCCATCGTGTACAGCCATGTGCAGAGCATACAGGCGTTCATGCAGAACGAGGTCGACTTCTGCAAGGTATCATTGTCCTCTTGTTAGACCATTGGACATGGCATTTGCTCGGGATAAGTTCAAATCTTGGTACTTTTCCGTTTATTACCACGTTACCAACCCCCCCCCCCCAAACGTTTACCAAAACGTTCAAATCTTGTCTTCAAATCTTAATTTTCAACTGACGTCATAATGTTTTTTGACTACCTGAGGTTAGATTATACGAATGGAATGCAGGAATGCCATGTCAAAAGTCAAACATGTCAATCCTGGTAAGACATTGGGGGCGGGTAGCAAAACGGAAAAGCACAGAATTTTTTTATTTTGCCGATTTTAATCACTATTTTCTCTTCTTCTGGGGCATGCCATCCTGCATTCTCGTTTTTTTCACGTTATCCTCAAAATGTGTTCACATTTACTGTGTGCAGACACGCGCGCGGGACATGTGGCGCGAGATGTTGCAGATCCAGGCGGTCACCGGCGGAATTGCTGGCGGCGGCGCACCCACCAACGACACCGTTGCGGCGCGTACGAAGCGCCAGGCGGCTGGCGCCAACTACGACGCGCACGCCATTCCCATCGGTGGACCGGCTGGCACAGTGGGCGCACCGCCTGGCAGCAACGGCAACCCGCAGGGAGGCAGCTGCTGCAGCTGTCAGGTCGGCCCTCCGGGACCGCCCGGGCCACCGGGCAGAGACGGACGCCCAGGGTAGACGACGTGAACCCATGAATTTGAAGATCAGACCTTTGTTGTTCAGTGCTCCTGGACGGCCAGGGAATCCAGGACCTCCCGGTAGAGACGGAGTCCTCCTACCAGGACCGGTACGTCCGGCTTGAAAATTGCATTAATTGAAAAATTTTAGCCGCCGAAGCCACCTTGCCAGAAATGTCCTCCTGGTCCTCCAGGTAATAGAGAGTTTTGTTTCCAAGTTTGGTAACTTAACTCTGTTGCACAGGGCCACCTGGTCCTCCCGGCCCGAAAGGATTGCCTGGTCCACAAGGCGACGGTTGAATTCATGCTCTTCCAGGATTTTTTTATTCTAAAAAATCATTCTTTCCAACAGCTGGTGCGCCAGGCCGAGACGGTACGCCCGGACTTCCAGGACCACCCGGACCGCAGGGACCACAAGGCCCTCCCGGGCTGCCTGGAGACAAAGGACCGCCCGGAGAGCCCGGAAAGGTATTTGCAGGAACATTAATGAAATGATTTTGAAATTTAGATCATTAATGGAGCACCGCCGGGACCTCCAGGTCTGCTGAATCTAAAATAGTTTAAAAATCCTAAAAAATTAAGGCCCACCCGGGGCACCAGGCCCTCAGGGACCACCCGGTCCTCCTGGAAAGGATGGACAACCTGGACGCCCTGGACCGCCAGGACCACCCGGAGACCCGGGAGAGAAGGGCGCTGATGGGATGCCCGGTCCGCATGGACCGCCCGGACCGCGCGGCCCACCCGGACAGCCCGGCTCATGCGTAAGAAGTCTTTAAGCGTTTTTGGGTTTAGCATCTTCCGTTGCAGGACCACTGTCCACCGCCGCGGATGGGCCCCGGGAACAGCAGAAGGCGATGATGATGTCGAGATGTGCTTTGCCTGCCATACTGTAGCTCATGTCACCGTAATCTTCCATCAGAGCAAATTTGAATTGCATTTGTAGCAAGATTCCCCACCAAAACTGTTGGCATAAGCCAAAATATAATAAATAATTATTGTTATCAATAGGACACAATTATTGTGCAGAAATGATCAGTCAGTCGAGACTCTTGATCGGTCGATCGATGGGTCCGATTATCATCGTGTCCATCAGCTTTGGGCGTTAGCTTCAGCCCGTTTCGGTGGTGCCAATGGGACGACAGCCAAAAGTGTTGCCGCCGCCGCCTTGCTGAACCGGCGGCTGCTGTTGCGGAACGCCGTTGTTGCCGCCCATCGCTTGCGCAGTGTTCGGCTGAATGGGAACCTGTCCGGGCGGGCAAATGGGCTGTGTCGATGAGTTTTGGCCCTGCACTTGGCGCCGGCCACGACTCTGCAATAGGTTCAGGTCCGGGATTTCAGGGAATGAGTTGGCCAGGATTTCTGGGAATGGGTTTGGGTTCGGGTATTTCAAGAATCCCGTCCCGGAAAGTCCTGGAAGCTGTGAGTTCGACACTTACAGCAGAGCTGGTGGGGGTGGTGCTGCTGCTGCTGGTGGTAGAAGGGGTGGAGTTGGTCATCGATGAAGGGGAGCTTGGCACAAGCTTTTCGTCCGAACCCGCTACCTGTCGTTTGCGACGTCCCTATGAATTGTGAATTAGTAAAAGAACGATGGCTTGAAATCTGATTTTAATTGAAAATATTTTCGCTCAAGTGCAAAAGATGTGAGTCAGAATTCATGCTTGTCTATTGTCTTGTCTATTCACCTTAAAGTTGTCTGCTTGGACATACTTTTAGAATAACTACAATTCGATTGTGAACTTTTTAATGTTACTGTAAATGCAGAAAATATCGGGTATTTATTTGAACATTTCTTACACCGGCGGACATGGTAGTGGTGCTGGTGGTGGACGGGGTTGTGATTGTGATCTCCGACGAATTGTCGCCGTCTATTTGAGCAATTGCCATGTCCAGCAACACGATGAGCAGCAACAGACAAGGCAGTCGAGTGGCGAACAGGGACATTCTCGGATCTTTTTTTTTTGGTAGGATTCGAAATGAATGAATGAAATGGTAGTGGTCCTCCGTGCCTCCGTCTTTATATACAGGCAGAACGGAGGTGAATGGGCCCATCCCTGTTGTTTGTTTGTTTGTGTCCAAATGCGAAAATGTCCCAAAAAATCGGATCAACAACGGAGCGGAGGGTTCGATGATCACTCATCCACTCACTGCTGGGTGATTCACTCGACACTTGGTGCCATGGAGTGGCGCAGCGGCTATGGGCTGTGGCCTACCCACTCGCGCCCATTGTCGAGAATCTCGAAAACAGCGTGAAAACACCATCATCATCATCACCATCTCCTATTTACGACCTTGGATGGGGGATGGGGAGGTCGGGAGGTGTTCGTCCGGTCCGCCGGTCGTGGATTTTATGTGCACACACAAATAACATATGCAACGGACAGGAGATGAGCAGAGCCGATTATTATGTGCGCCCACACAATTTTGTCGATTGCGCAAGTCTCGGCGGCTGATTATGAACAGTGAATGATTTCTGATGTTTTCGATGGATGTGTGCGGGATGGGACGGGATGTCCAATCCAAAATGGAAACAAGACAAGAACTCTCCGGAGTATGAGTTTGATATTATGAATTCGAATTCATATTCCGAATTTTGGCCTGCTGAGTCAAGAATTCCATTCTCGAGACATTTCGTGCCTCGTTGTAACATGTGTTCGCCTAAAGCATTGAAATTGCATTGGTTGTGTCTCTCACATAAACATAGTGCTTGCAGGCAATGCCGATATGTAATAAGCGCGGCGTTAAAAAAATATGCGGCGCTAAGGCCAAAATTGTCGGACTCTGACCCAAAATTTTTAATCTTAAATTGCCATTTGTTCCATTTGCCATTTGTTCCAAAATAATTGTAAATCAATTTTGACCATGAAAAAAAAGACCCAAAAAAATCGGATCATGTGCGGTGAATATGCAAAAGCATTCCGCTCACATCGCTGGTCATTTTGTTTTCCTCATCCGACCCATCCTTCTCCTTATCAATCTCCATCTCGCATCTTATTGTGGGACATATCTCCGAGCGGGGTTCTGATCACCGGGACTTGCCTTCGTGCGCGGTCCTCCTAATTAAAGAATGAGTGCAGTCAGGAGATGGTTTTGTATCAATTTCAATAACCGAAAACCGAAACAACCCTCCGAAGACGAGTGTTCCATTTTCCTAGGGGACGATATCCGATCCGAACCAGCAGTTATTACCTCGTCTTCTTCGTTGTTTTTGGGACTCCTCCCACCACTCGTTTCGGCCTCCTCCTCGGCCTCTCTTTGTGGAAGCGCCGATGAGTCCAACAGCAGACAAAGGGTCAGCAACAGCACCAATAGTGTGCAGGGCATTTGGGTCATCATCGTCGTCGAATTTTTGCGGATTTTGCCAAAAAGACTACAAACTGTTTGCACTTCCTCGCTTATATAGGGCGATTTAGGAAGAAGAAAAAAGAGTTGTTTTTGTTATTTCACATCCCTTTTCGCCCTTCTGATCAACAAAAACAACAGCGGACTCGGACTGCTTGCTGTGATTGGCTCATGTGAGGCTTTGGGACAATGGACTTTGTCAACGGATCCACCCACCCACCGCCCTTCCAGCAGCAGCCTATGTGCAATGTTGACTTAGGCACTATGTACGGACTTTGATTTCGGGAACAAGTTTCTCCTTTCTTAATGCTGGGCGAAGGGGGCGAGAGGGTCGCATTGCGAAATTCAGGAAAGTCCTGCTTTTTCGAATAAATCATTTGCTGATGAGAAAACAAAATAATAATAATTTCTCCGAAATGGCAATTTGACAATATGTCCCAATAGTGTGCCAAGTGCTAATAACTGCAACTGTTTTTATACAAAGATACAGTGGCAATGGTCCTAAATTTGTGAGGATTTTTTAAAAATTTTCGCAAGCATTTGATAGAAAACAACGCTTCTTATACATTAATTAAACGAGTCTCGATGAATGATTGAGTTATGATCAATCCGCATATGCTGTTCACCCAGCACCAATATTTATGTGTAATTTAAGTAATCAAAACCAAGCTGAGAACCTGTTTGATTGAGCAATTTTTGCAAGTGAACACAATGACCAATTTCGGAGTTATCTGTCAAATGTCTTGAGAGTTTTCAACAGCTGAAGATGAAGAAAAATGCGAGCGAATTCACATTGATGTTGACGCCTAGGCCGAAGAATGACAAGCTAGCTGAGCTGCTAGTCTGTTGAAAGCTGTTTGTGCGAAGAATGAAGTTAATTCAAAGCAAATTAAAAATTAGTTTGATGTTTAGTCTGAAAATAATGTTTGCAGCTGCTGGGCATGGAAATTACATATCGATAAAAGTTAAGGACAATTAAAGGGACAAACACAGTTTGACCATTTATATAAATCTTTTTACATACCATTTAATTTAACATGAATTTGATAATTTTCTGGTATGCATCGTTAGTCTGTGCGTGCGGGAAAATTTTTCCCAATACACGTGTGTACACTAACAAAAGGAATTGTATGCAAACTGCACTTGAAAAAAAAACAAATAAACCTGGGACTGGGGGTGAAAGTTAGAACCAAACTTCATCCATTGTTGCACCACTTCGTGTTCGATGATGAAAGGAAAGAGAGGGAAAAGGATGGATGAGCTAGAAAGGAAGGAAGAAAATAAAGAAAGGAGGGGATATTTGAGGCATTTCATTTCAACGTATAGGCACCTGGGGGTACAGAATACGGACCGAAAGAAACGAACACACCACCTCGATGAGATGTGCATTCGTAGTTTTTCATGAGATCGCGCATCCCGCAGCAAAAAAGGCGAGGGTCGTGTAAATGAGGTGAAAATTGTGCAGTAAAATGCAATAAAAACCGAAATTTCCGTCTCAGCATGTAGGATGGGGCTTGCGCACAGGGGTGGAGGGTCGCGCAAAATTTTTCGAATTTTAGGGGGGGGAGGGTGCCCACATGTGAGCGAGAGCGAAATGTGGCGTATCCGTAACCCGTACCCGCGTACTGCATTCTGCATGTGCATGTGGTGCCAAGATTTGAAATGATGCGAATTGGGGGCTATTTGTCGTTCGTTTGTGTGTGGGGCAGCAGAGTTTTACTCTTTTTCTTTTCTCCAGGGGGGTCGGCCATTAACATTAATCAGCCTTTTCCACTTTTCCTTATATATAACATCTATGCCTATGCCTCCAATATACTGCATGAGTTAAGGTTGGCCCAATGCCAATGCAGTCAACTTTGGAGGCATGAGATGTTATAAGGAAAAAAGTAGAGAGAGAGTTCTTGAAAAAAGAAAAGGAGTAAAACTCTGCCACATGGAATGCCACAAATTAATGACAAAAAGCTCAACTTGTCCATTTAAGCCAACTTTAAATTATCAATATCAATACTCACTCAACGGTGATAGCATACTCTACTCTGTCGATTTTGAGTCTGATGGTCTGATCAAGTCTGAGTTTAAGTAAAACAAAAGTCATTGATCTGAAATCTTAGACTTTTTTGCCTCTGCCAACATGCATTTCGTTTCGTTGTCATCACCTCAGCACCCATTATCCTGCGATTTTTTTACCCTCATACCTACCTACCCATACCGCGGTTTTAATTTCTAGTTGCTCATCGCTACGCTATCGCTTACTCTCAATTTCGATTCTCGCCACAATTTCAACTTTCGATTTCAATTCTCAACAGGAATATGTTCTTCAGGAACTGATATTATTTGCAAAAATGGGCGACAGTCAGCAGCAGCAACAGCAGCTAATTCCATGTCAAATTTGTCAAAAATCCTTGATTCCGGTCGTTCCGCCTGAAGTCCAACTGATACCTGCCAGCCAACTATTCGCACATATTGCCGCGCACCTCAACTATAATCCGCATCGCTGCATGGAAATGGGCTGCGACTTTGGTGCCTATGAAACTTCGGATTTAATTGTTCATCAGAGACGCACGGGACACAAACACTTTGAACTACAGGTGCGCACACATCTTACATTAGCACTGCGCAAAGCCCAAAGCTAATCAAATTCGTTATCGATTTTTTTTCTTAAACACTTTGTCAAAATGCAGGCCCTGAATTGGGTTTTAATTCTAAGCTATATTCTATACAAAATCAAACGTAATAAGTCTAATTCCAAGGGCAAGATAATTTTTGTAATATATTATATGTTTGTGCGCAATAAAAAAAGCCGTTTTATGGCCATTTTTAGGGATACCTCATGCTCTTTTTCCGTCTCACTCTCACTCATCAGTGGACGGGAGAAAAAATTTCCTGACGTGAAAGAAAAAAGTCAAGTTTTCGTCTTTTTTAAATTAAAATCCGTCGTTACCTTAATTAAGCGCCTTAATTGTTAGTTTACTATAGCAAAAATTGGATTTTTCTGTAAAAAAAATCTTTTCATCTTCGGCATAATAATTTTCCGAGAGCTAAAAATAAAATTCGTTACAATAAATGGGTCTCTCCCATGCCAAAATGCATGTCCATAGGAAAAGTGCTGGCATTTACATTGGAAAATTATGATTCAATTTTGAAGTTATATCTGTTGTTTCTCGATGTTTTTTTTCAATTTCTCGACAGGATTTTTAGTGATCGGAAAGTCGACACTATATGTATTTGTTATTTTTCGTTTTCTTGCGTTTAGGCGGCGCAAAATGATTTCTTGGAGAACCTTTGCAAGAGGACCTATGACGAGTGTATTCGCCAAAATTTCCTCCAACAACTTGCAACCCTCGCAAATCAGAAGAAAGACGAGCCAATTGTGAGTGTGATCAAGGTATTTTGGGTGGGGAAATTTTTATATTGATTTATGTCCTTCTAACTGATGTGAGCCAAAAATCACAAGGACATATTCTTTTAGCCCAAAATGACTAGAAAAAGGCTTGTGGAATTTTTTGTCTTATGATTTTCGGGGTGAAATTTGAAAGGTTCTGGCAATACTTCAGGGTGACGATCAGTATTGAGTAATCAGCCTTCGTTTCCCCGTCCATAATAAGGGAGATAATATTTCGGGCTCTACTAGTTACAAAGTGGGCCTTTTTCAAAAATACCTATGTGGACGGCTACCTCAGACCCGAACAACCCGCGGAGATTTTAGTAAAAGCACGTACGTGGCTGCACGTACGTGTCATGAACTCATGAAACACGTGCTTTTGTTAATATTCCACGGGTTGTCCGGGTCTGGGGTAGCCGTTCACATAGGTATTTTTGAAAAAGGCCCACTTTGTAACTAGAGCCATATTTCGTTTAAACTCTTCGTTTGAAGAGATTAAATTAATATGTTACTTACCCATTCGGGGCTTTGATTATATCTTTTAACATACGAAAATTGGTAAAAATACGAAGAAACATTTGGTTTGCTTTTATTTTTTTGCCCCTCACTGATGAATGAATGAATGATCAGATCGATGCTTTTAGTCAGAGCCGCACATCATCGACCTGACCTCTCGGTCTCCATCTCCACACTCGCCTTTTCCGGTGCCGGACCCTCCTCCACTGGACTCATCCCCAACCTTCTCACTGCACACCTCTCGCCGCTCAAGCATCTTAAGCACAACACTGCCGGACCCGACAACACCCACCACCAGCAACACCAACTTCGGGAATGGTCTGTTCGGACAACAACAACAACAGCCGAGCACCTCCTATCGAAATCACACGCCGCAAGCATCTGTTTCTACTAATGAGGTTGTGTGATCAGAGATTTAATTTGTTAAGGATTTAATCTAATTTTTTTTTTGTGTTTTTTGAAACGGAGGCGGTCGAAGAATTTCAGCACTTTTTCGTCCCAAGCATAGATATTACCATTCTATCAAAACAGTAATTTTCCACATTGTCAATTTTTTACGGATAACTTTGGGACTCTCATCTGTCATTACTAATGATGAGCAGAAAAATTAAGCTTTAAAACTAAATTTACAAAATTAATGCTCAACATAAAACCATTAAATTATGCGCTTTTTCAGAATATGAAAAATTTGGCAAAAGTTTTGTAATTTATATATAAAATGCTCATTTTATTTTTGACCTTTGTTTTGTGGTTAATTTGATTCAGTTAATTCAAAAAATAGGCCGGTATATCCACTTCCGCTTCGAAGTCGCATTGCCCAAATGGTGGAGGGAAACAGCAGGAAAAAGCAGTGGACTTGGATGGGGAGAGACCAGTCGAGAAACAGCACAAGAAGAAGAGGGGAAGGCCGAAAAAGAACAAAAAGGTATGCGAATGGGGTCAGATAAGGAAGCAATTTGGGTGGTCGCTGATCGATCAGAGACAGAGGTCAAATCCTTTGCGACACAAAAATCAAAAAATATGCCGAAAGTACGAAACAATTTTTAACAGTTAAGTTCCATTATCATTACGGGTAAGAAAATAACGACATGTGCTTGAGGTCTCACATTTGCGATCATTTATTAATCCAACATTCGGCAAGAAGCCATATTTAAAATCATTGTAATCGTATTATACTTATGTCCGTAGAATTTGGTACCCCATTGCCCATTGACATTGCACATCTATGCCTGAAATAGTAAATGTCGAAAAAATTAGGATTAGTATCCCTTATAATGCACCCATCCGTATCACAGGATACACTGGCGTCGTTGGCACAGCCAATAGCAACGGCCTCGGCCAATTCGTCTTATACAAATGCCAGCGAAGTGTCTCCTTCCATCTTGCACTGTTCTTGCAAAAGGCCTTATGACCCAACGAAGTAAGGAATTGTGTGAAGAGAAAGACCACCTTAATAAACGCTTTTGGTGGGGAGCAATAAGCAGGGGGGGGAGGATGGGCTCACGAACCGACCATTTAACTGTTCTTAAAATGTAAAATGCGACTTGACCCCCTCCCCCTGCACCCTTTCCAATTTCCATGTGTATTTTCTCCTCTCATTTTATCAGATTCTATTTGGCTTGCACGCGTTGCTTTCGTTGGTTCCACGGAGAATGTGTTCGGGTGAAGCAAAGGGACATCAAGCACATGAACCCGTGGCTGTGTGCGGACTGTAATCCGGTGGACGTTGAGGAGCTTTTTTGTGTTTGCCAGCAACCTTACGACACGCGGTCAGCAAAGAACAAATAATTTTTAAACATCTGTCAAAGTTTTTGTTTTTTGCAATATATTCGTTTATTTTTTTGTCCAGCAATTTAAATTTAAATAAAATTGGACTTGCATTATTTTTTTCAAATAAATTCCGTGATTGTATCTTTTAGCTTTTACGTTGGATGCGACGGTTGTGGCGGCTGGTTTCACCCGGAATGTATTCGCACCACTGAGGTATGTGAATAGGGCCATTCGGGTGGTACTTGTCAATTTTGAAAGTTACAAAAACAATATTTGGATAGGCCAATTAAAAGAAGGAGGAAAAGGAAACAGAAAAAAAAAACACAAACTTATTAGGAAATAAATAGAAACCGGAAAAAGTGCTTACAACAAAATTTTGTTCGCAGAAATGAGTTTGCGCTTCCACTTTTTCCATCTGCTTCGTTTCCTATATGCATTCCTTTTTCTGTGTTAAGGCCAACATTCGCGCGCTCGGAGAACAGCCCTTTTTCTGCCCTTCGTGCATAAGGAACAAAATCAAAAAAGTTGAAGTCGTCAAGAAAGAGGAACCATGTTGTGCTGACGAGTGATCTCGCTCACAATCAGGCCAATATTCAGAGATGATCTATGATACTATCTGCTGTATCATTTTTGTTTATTTTTACTTTTTTTTCGCATAATCCTCTTTCATATGATCTGTATTGTATTCTCTCGTTCCCGCTCTGCCGTTATTTGTTGATCGCAAAATATTTTGACCATATGTGTTATTTAAGCCAAGTGCAAGGTCGAGGGATAGTGAAGGTAACACGTATTAAAAATGGTTTTAAGTTGTCAATTTTTACTTTTTTCTGAAATTTCTGCCCCGACCGACCCACTCCTCTAGAGCCATTCCAGTTGGCCTAATCCTAATTTATTGCCCATTTGTCACCAAAATTGACGAATTATGAATTTATTGTTTTAATCAAAGTTTGGCACTTCTCAATAATACATGTTGCGCATGCCGATTTACAGCTTCGCGGAACGGCTCACTTCGGCGACCAGATAATTCCTGAAAAAAATAAAATTCGATGTTTTTCAAAAAGAAATAAGTTCAAAAAGAAAACAAATCAAAAATTTGTTTCTGAAGCAAAAAAGGTAGGTTGCTTTATAAG
>JAEHOM010000201.1:0-14584 GCA_016433075.1 Hoplolaimus columbus | reverse complement strand
TGGGCATTTTTCGATTTTTATTTTTCATTTTCGAAAAAACCACAAAAAAGTTACAAAAACTCATTTCGTAAAAAAAACTCATCAGCCTATGGAAAAACCACAAAATGAGTTAAAAAACTACACGTCTGAGAACCCTGCCATTCTGTTATACACTACCCAAAAATTTTACATGTGAAAAAAACGAAAAAAAAATTCAGCGGTTGATTTAACATTTCAAATTAGTCGAACATGTATTTATAACATTATTGTTAATTTTGATATGTCGCCAAAAGTCTGATCTATTAGAGGTTAAAATTTTGGATGTCAGTTCTGTCAAATTGTGATGGCAGGGTGCCATTATAATTGTGCGAAATGTCCCTCACTCCATACCCCACCGCAGCAAAATATGGATTGGTAACTTATTCAAATCATCATCTTGACCTATCTATATGTATTATTGCATACATGTGTAGATTTAAAAACTACAAAATTGAAAACAATGGATGAGGCTATTGCGAGTGAAATCAACATCTAATAAGATGGGGGTTAAGTGAAGAAAGGAATATAATTTGCCTTAAAATTGAAAGTAAGTTATTTAAAGCGAGTGTATGTTAATTTTCTCACATCGATATCTTCTCGGACTTTGTATTTTTTAAGGTGAGTGGTATTAACTTTCCGTAATTCATTCTTAATATGGCCTGATCTTTTAACCGACAATTTAAAGAGAAGCACGTTCGCAAGGGGTGGGTAGACGACACACGACCCCCACCCCCTATCCTTGTTCGTAAACCTGTTTTTTAGGAACCTCAGTAAAAACCGAAAAATTTACCAATCAAAAATACAAAAAAGATTTTTACCGGCACCACCTATAACTCCTCGGCCGACCCACCCCCCTTGCCCACGTGCGAGAAGCATAATTAATATTCGGCATAGACAAATAAACAGAAATTTGGTTGGGAATTATGCTTTTATTGTTTTGCGTAATGTGAACAATATCAAAATGGCTAGGGTCACAGGTGGCTTGCAAGCCAATATCTAAGTATCTAAGTAAAGCCTTTTGTAGATTAAAAACTGGTGTAAAAACTTAGTTCTCCCTCCACCTGTGAGACATAAAGAGATGAGAATTGAGAAAATGAGAAGGAATGGACTGGCCGAGAAAAGGGAAATTGCGAAAGGTCTAATTTTAAAAAGAAAAGGTTTGGAGTTGAACGGGGTATGTTTTTACTAGGGGTTCAGATATATCTGCAGGGGATAATTTTAGTCGTTAGGCCTCTTCGGTGGCGGAACTGATGGTGGCGTTGGTGGAGATGATGAACCAATCGCTTGATGAGAGACAGATTGTGGTTGCTGTTGTTTTGAGCGATGAGCTTGGGCAGTGATCGGTTCCTAAATTTATTTGTAAATTTGAGTAATCAAAAAAAATATCATACTAAATAATAATCATTGTTCGGGTCATTTGGGTCTGTTTGTTGTTGTTGCTGCTGCTGCTGTTGTGACGCATTAACTGATCTTGTGTTTAAGGAGGCTGTAAATGCTTTCATAAATTATGAAATTTTTTTGACAAAAAAACCTTCCAAGCTACGATTATGCACACTCGTCGGTGCCCGGGTTGCGGAGGAGGATGACAATTGTTGTTGATGTTGTAGAACACCCACGGTACTACTTGATGAGGTTGATGTTGATGATCGCATAATCGGATTCGCGGAGCCAAAGTGCTGCGGCTGACGGACCTGTTAACGAATTAGATTAAATTAGCAGGGTGGGTGGAAGATAAAAGCCAAAATTTTGAGTATAAAACTGAGGAAGATCTCTTTGTGACCTATGCTGGTTAAGTTGACCATGACATTTTTTTAAAATTAAATTAATAAAATATTTTTAATAAATTAATAATATGTATCTTTCTCACTTTTTCCGCTGTATTTCCTGTACTGCTGCTGGGTGATGCGTTTGGCGAGTTGGACGTGTTCAAGTCCATCAGATTCTGCAACTCAACCACATTGCCAGGGCCCATGTGCACAACATGCACAAAATCGGACGGTCCACTGATTGGTAATTGGCTTCGACGGTCACCACGACTAAACATTTTTCAAATTTGTTGTCAGTGAGACAGAAAGTATTACTAAGACTCATCCTTCGCATTCCTCATTGAAAATTTTCTTCGTCGTTTTGCCTGCATGCCTATGCTACTTCCAGCACTTTGTCGTTGGCTACTCATTATCGGGAGAAAAAGCTGTTCTTCGGGGGCTAAATTTTATACTATTTTTTCAAACGGATTTTGTGAATTTTTAATCCAATAATTAAGATGAGAAGCCCGCCGGAATAAATGTTTTCACCGCGAAAGGATGAATTAAACTCCAATAAACCAATGTCCAATGCCATAGTGTTATTTATCAGCGCTAATGTACAAGCTGCTGTGCAATAAAAATGTAAAAGAAATTCCCTTAAACATACAAGAAATTTTTACTTTTGCCTACTCAACCAATGATTTTTCTAATTTTATATTGCTGAAATAAAGAAACATTCCATGTTTGCTTTAGATAATCACTGATTGTCATGGGTTTGATTGATTTTTGGCTATACATTTCGTGCATCAATATGACCTTTGCAAATTGCATAAAGGTAAGAATTGAGAAGTTTTTCTTTTCCTTACATTGCGTCCTTGTGCCCAACAAAACCAAATGGGGTAGATCAAGTACTTGGCAAAGTACAAATAAGCCGGATCGGCAAAGAGGACGAGCCATGCGAAGGTTGACTGTTTGGACCCATTCAGTTGAATGGATGTTGAAAATGCAAAGTTGGTAATCGGAAAAATGCAGCAAATGTGGACGGCGAAATGCGAATTTGCCGATGGAGCTCAGTCGACAAGGGAACATCAGCTCCTGAGCACGAGAACGACGGCCTTAAAAGATGTAATACAATATGTAGTTTGTATGGTTGTATTAGGGCTAATTGTAAGAACGGCATGGTTCTACCATTACCATACTTTGTCCCAAATCGGTCACAAAATGCATTAGGCAATTTCCAAAAGGCATTTTGGGGTGGTCCCCAAAAATTTGACAGGGGCGCATTTAAGCCAAAATTTTCCATAGCAAGGACGGATCGACGGATGCTGATTGTGAGAGCTTAAAGTGACTGGAAGCTGGGGGAGGGGAGCACTTGGAACGACGGAGGGAGGGGCATTTTCTCGTCTGATCACTTGGTTGATCCCTTGATCTGCCTCCATAAATCCCCCAAAATGTTTAATAAGGTGATGCTGCTCTTGGATACAAAGCAAGAACAAAACAAAAAGAATAAAGTTAACGAGAAGTTCCCATTATTGCAAAGTAAGAGCAAAAAAAAAAGAATTGATTGCTATATAAATCAAATCCTCATTAATTTTCGTTATTTCAGATAATAAAGGCATTTATTTAAATTGGATAAAAATTTAATGTTAATTTTCAATGGTCGACTAACTAAAAAAAATTCTTACATGTAAACGTTTTTTACAGTATAAAACTACAAGTACGAATATGAAGGTCTCAACGTTATTGAGAAAAAAATGAGAAAAATGATAAATTCCCACGAATGGTTAAGCCTTAATCATATCAACTGTCTTGAATTCTGCAATTCTTGAATTCTGCAATTTACTCACAGTCATCAATTTCGTATGCCAAAGCATAGAAAATTTGAGACAAAGATGTTAATATACAATGTTTGATATAAGTACCAATAGATATATTTGAAACCTACCTTGACCATCCACGTAGATGCCCAATTTTTGGAAAACCAGCAAGTACTCTTTTGAATGCATCTGGTGATGATGCTGTTGTTGTTGAATATCATCCTTTCCTCCACCATCCAGCTCATCATCACCTCCATGCACCGATATAAGCATCTCCGCATCATGAAGGGTTTGATTCAAGAATTGCAAAGACTGGTCCTCCAAATTAACTAGTGCTAGAATTTCGGGTTTTTTTTTAATTTTTAAAGTTTGACATACAAATTTGACTGTTGTCAAGCAGATCCCAAACACGAAAACTACTCGGATAGCCGACAAAAAGACGTCCAGCGACGATTTTCAGACATTGTGGTTGCCCAGGCATAGCCTGAAGATGGAAATATAATGGTAGAAGAAAACAAATTTATAAATTTTTATCGCCAGTGAACAATGTTTTACCAAGTTTGGTTTAATAAAAATGGTTTGGAGAAAAACTTTATGTTAAAAAGAAACAAAATAAAATCCTAAAAACGAGTTTAAGCATACATGAAATTATTCATTTTTCATCGAAAAACTTTCGCAATCCGTGGTAAAATATTAGAATGAAAATTTCTAGATTTACAACAACGAAAAATAAAATAACACCATCTCGCGCATGCGCACATGCCGCTTCTCCGATCGGTTTATTTGGAAAACGATAACGCACTTCTGGACAGCACACGCAAAATAATGCTGCGAACCGGGTGGTGCGCCATGTGGTGCAGTTCGTGGAGAATGACCTCGACCTGTAAATTTTTGGTAAAGAAATCAAAAACTAAAATGTCCATGGACAAATGAAGTTGAGAATGAAATGTAAGTGAAGATGAAAATATAATGGTAGAAGAAAACAAAATTTATAAATTTTTATCGCCAATGAACAATGTTTTACCAAGTTTGGTTTGATAAAATGTTTTGGAGAAAAACTTTATGTAAAAAAGAAAAAAATAAAATCCTAAAAATGAGTTTAAGGATAAAAGAACTTATTCTCATTTTTGATCGAAAAACTTTCGCAATCTGTGGTAAAATATTAAAATGAAAATTTCTAGATTCACAACAATAAAAATAAAATAACTTACCCCAGCAAAGGAAATGGCATCCTCGTGTCTCGGGCACTTTTATCCATTTTAGATCACGACCATCCAGCGCTGCTGTTGGTATAAGTCGGACATGGCGTTCTTTACCGGAACCAATGAGTGCAAAAAGAAGCTAAATTAAAAAAAGGACAAAATTATTTATTTGATAACTAACCTGTTCTTCAGCATCATATTCAATTTGTTCCACGTTACGCTTTTTATTCTCATTTTCGCCTCCAACAGGAGTTATCACCTAAAAAAATTATTTTAAGAACTTCAAAAAGTTTCAAAACCTCTTTATCAAGCTCTACACTTATCAGACCCTGATCGGATAAGCCCATCACAAAACGTCCTCTATCAATGAGCACTGCGCATTGGGCATTCCGTAATTGAGGTAAGGCCGCTTGATCACACAGTTCTCTAACCACAAAGGCATCTTTACGCGGTAGCCCAGAACGAAGAAACAGATTGCGCAATTCCGTTAACGCAATAACCCACTTTTGAGCCTCCTTAAAATCGTAACTTTCAAGCAAAAACAAAAAAGTGATGCAACTTCTGAATGTGAGAAAAAAATGTTAGTTAAACTTGATACCACTAAAATTAGTTTTATAAATGGCATAACATCTATACATATTTGCTCCTAATTTTCTTGTCATTCGGGAATCTAATTCAAAGAACAGCCGAATTCTTTCGCAGCGATTCTTCTTTCATGTTTCTTTCTTTTCCACTCTCATCATCTCATTTTATCACTCCTCTTTCTCTTTTCAATCAGAGCTAATGGTATTTGGAAAGGTACGAAAAGGTATGCAGCGAGTCTTTTTGCTTTATACAACCATCCTTGCGGATTCCATTACACTAGCTAGGTCAGCATTCATCATTGTGATTGTGACTTGTTAGTGAGGTAGTTAGTGAATCGTGCAGATACATAAGTTTTCACAATCAGCAAAATGGTAGTTTTCAGCAACCTCCTTTGTGTCCGCCATCAGAAGTGCATATTGACGAGCAATCAACACGTTCTGGTGCTGTCCACTCTGTTGGTCTGCTAATGCAGCCATTGATCCAGTACTTGATCCCGTGGAACCATGCGAGCCCATTGTCAAGGATCGCTCACTTTCGGCGCATGGAAACGCTGCGCAAGAGGTGAAATCATGTATTTGCGAAAAAGCCACCTTGAATGAGCTTCATGTGGAGATTGATGGTTTTCGTAAACTTATACCTTGAAAATTTTGGGAAGATCAGTTTTGGACGCATGGATGGCATCATTTTCAGTCGCTGGAGATACTTTGAAGTCAGGATCCTTCATGTCTAAAACCTGTGACAAGAGATAAAAATTTCAATTTTATGCATTGGAACAAACTTGTCTAATTTGAGGATCTATGCTGACAATCTTTCCATGCTTCCCATCCACTTGACAATCATACAGGTATAACTTGAAATCACATACTATCACGTACTGAAAGGTAGTGAATAAAACATCGAAAATTATCATTAAAAATGGGTAAAAAATATATAAAGTCCATTAACTTACCGTTGTTTGCCAGCCCCGTTTTACGCCGCCATTTTTTGGTGTTTTCACAGCACCTTGATAAGCGGTGCCGTTACCGCGCATCATATCTATGCCGTCACTACGACGCAGATCGTTAGGCACCGGACATTCCTTTGGCACTTTATTTAAGCAACCCACATGACAAGCTACTTGACACTCTTGGCAATACATCCCTGAACAGACAAGAAAATTATATAAAAAAATATGTGTGGCTATATATATGCAAGGACCAGTAATTTGGTCTTACGATTGGAAGTGAATGTGAGTGATGTCCCCCGCCCACTTTTATTCGCACGCAAGCATGCGATGTACGCATGTGGGTGAATACCAAAGAAAGGAAAAATAAAATAGCAATAAGTAACGCCCGTTCATTTAAATAATTTGGATAATTTCTGACAATGAGTTTCAAAATCCGTGCTCAAACGATCATTCAACCTTGTCGATCAGCGCCAATCAGCACAGATGTGCACACCACACATTTGGTGGGAGCTCTCAGATTAGCACTGACGAAGTGGTGACCTTCCCCGTTAAAGGCACTGTTAAGTGATTGGATTGCCTTCGGATTAGCAACCGCCGCAGATCGTACGATGGAGGACGAGGAAGCAATGGTTGCCGATGAAGAGGACGGCGCCGCGTATGGCGTGTAAAAGCGAGCGTTCTCGTAAAATTGCGGATGAAAAGGAAACTGTTGTTGTTGTTGAGGATGATGATGAGATACTGAGACGAAATTTTGATTCCTTAAAAATACTGTATTTTCATAAATTTTGTGCCTTTTGATGTTTAGATCCTTTGGATCGACTTCAACACTTGCATTTGCATGTGAAGAAAAATTTGTTTTTTTTTTTTGACAGAAATTTTCCCGCTCAAGAAAAGTTAGCAACTTGGGCGAATCAGGCTTTTAGTCTGCTTTTTTATATAAATGAATGCTGATTTTCTAAACCGATGAGTTGGATATACATACATATGTGAGCTTGGATATCTGTTTTGGCAAAACTTGCATCAATGCGGGTGAGCGTGAATAGCTCAGCGCGGAATTCTCGTAGTCATCCAACGCGTAGTTGGCGTTCGATCGTATACTTTTGTTGGTGAGCGGCGAATTGGACCCGCCACCGCCTGACGACATCCGACCGCCACCGGTGACGGATGAAGCTCCGCCAAAACTGTTGTTAAAGAAGTTGGAGCTAAAACGCTGCTCCACCATTTCGGAGAATAGTCCAACGCCACTTGCAGTTCCATCACCGATTCCACGGTGGGGCGAAGTCCAATTGCGCATTGCCCAATGTTGTTGTCTTAAAGTGCTAAACCAATTTTTGACCCTCAAATGAAAATTGAAAACACAAACATAATCACCTATTTTTATTTATAGAAAGTACATAATAAGTTAGAACATAATAAGTTAGAACATAATAAGTACATAATAAGTTAGAAAAACTAAAATACTAAAAATACCTAAAAAAAGAGTTAACTATAAAAATAGAAATGAACCAGGTTTCTACCAAAACAATACAAAAATGATTCAAACAAACATTTGTCATTTTTCAAAAAATAGGTTTGAAGTAAAGTTTAATAGTTTTCGAATTGTTCTTAAATTAACTATTGTATGAAAAATACATGAAAAGAAAAATTTATATGATAATAAGCAAAGTCCCTTAAGTATGGATTTTTTTGATTAGATAATACACTGAAAACCAAAGAGAAGGATGTCTGACCTAAGCAGCGATGCGTTCTCTTCATTCATGCGCTCCATCTCCTCGCGCTGCTGCTTCAACTTGCGCTTTGCTTCCTCGAGCTCGCGTTCCAGCTTGTCTCTCTCAGCGCGCACTTCCCTTAACTCCTCTTGCGCTTGTTTTTTAGCGCGCATCTCCGCGTCCAACTGCTGCTGCACTTCAAAGCGTCCGTACTTAGCTTGCTTATTCATTCGCCTCGAACCCCATGATCTTAGAGGACTGAAAAATATGAAAAGAAAATATTAAAAACGTATTAAAGTGAAGAATATAATAGTAATATAATAAAGTGAGAATACTAAAAAATGTGAATATTTCACAAATGTGCGAAATTAAATTAAAAAACAAAGTATAAAAAAGTAACCATAGGTGTATAAGGGGGGAGGGATCAACCTCAACCCCCGCCTCCCACCATTTCGCACGGGGTAGAGGTGCCATTTCGCAAAATTAAGGGAGGGTGAGAAAAAATCGGGGACGAGTGGTGAAGGGGGGAGGGGGAGGAACGAAAGGAAGAGAGAGAAAAAACCGGAAAAAACGTTCACATTAAGTGAAATAGAAAGAACGAAAATTAAAAAAGAAATATAATTTTATAACAAAAATTTGTAATACACTGTCAACAAATAAAGCACTCAATTCACATGAAAATATCTACCATAAGAGCTCTGTCTTGCTCATTTGTGAATGAGAATCCCTCTTCATCAAAGTCTTTAAATTTTCAGGAAGCAGTGACGGTTCCAAAACAAAAAGTTCCTTCAAACTATTACTTGTCTTTTTTTTCTGAAACCTACTAGTTTATTTGGAAACAAAATTAAAAAAAGAATATAAATTTTACGCTTATCTTATTCATATGGAGTTGGGACTGGGACGTTGATTGAACTGTCAGACCATTTCGCAAAATTTTGGGCCTTTGACCGCGCCCATTATTGGAAATTCAAGTTTGTTAAAAAAATTTCTGGGTTCATTTAATTAGCGTAATATTTTCCCGTAATATTTTGATACTTGGAGTACAAATCTGAACAAATCAACAAATGCAATAACACCTTTCAGTTAGAGGCGTATTCGCATAACTGCCATCCCGGCTGTTCTGCTGATGAAGTCCAGGAGTTGCTGATGGCGTTGTGTGCTGTCCCGCAATTTGTTGCTGTTGCCGCTTGAAACACTCTAATTCACCAGCAAGTCGCGCAGTTACATCTTGCAATAGTTCCTGACGTTCCTTCCCATCACTAACAAATTGCACAATTTCTTGGATTTGAGCGCTCATCTTCTGCTGGCAAACCAGTTCCTGCTCCAACCGACTGTTCTCCGCTCTCAGTTGTTCATTTTCACCTTTCACATCGCAAACCTTCAAAACAATTATTTAAAAATTCAAACAATATTGTTTATATATTTACTATATCAAAATAAATAATTAACAAGATGTTCACAATAATAAATGTAACAGCAAACACAGTTGTAAAATAATGGGATGAATACTTGCTACCAAACAGTAGCTTGAGATTTAATAAAATTTTCATTCATTCAATTTTCAACCTTAAAGTTAGATAACACCTTTCAGTTAATTTCAATAAAAATTCATAAATGAAGATGAATGAATCAATTCAAAGTCAAAATAAAAGTCGTCTATCTAAATAGTAATCTAACAAACAGCCTTAAGTAGGTAAATTTTTTGCTATGAATACAAATCTTTAAAAAAATAATAAATTGTATAACAATTTTTATTTGTTTTATCTTTTATTAGTGTGGTAAATACACCTCGCCCTCCAGTGCCTTCAGTCGTGTTGTGTACAGCTTTTCCACGCTCAGCAGATGTTCCTGGTGCTGTTTGTTCCAGGCGAGTTTATCCTCTTCATGTTCGGCTCTCATCTTCACCGTCTGTGCATGCTGTTCGTTCAGGAGATTCTGCATCTCATCAACTTGCTTGCGCCATTGCTCTGCCGTATCTAATCTCCGTCGCTCTTCCATCTAATATATAAAATAATTCGTTATTTTTATTAATGTCTTCTTTGAATTTGAACTTTTAATAATATGCCAAAAAAAGGTTTGTTTTATCCAATAAAAAAGCCAAATGCAAACATGTTTAAAAGTAAATCATTAAGCATCCAAGAAACAAAACAAAGTAATATTTGAGGTAAAATATTTTACTAGTTAAATAAAATAATTGACATATTTTCCGATTTTCCCATATCAAAAAAACGAATTTGAATTTTAAATAGAAAAAAATCGAAATAACGAAGTTATTAAAGAAAAGGATGGAATGCAATGTCAATGTAACCCCAATAAGGATTTTTTTACGAAGATTCCACAATCTATCCACCTTAAGTGCCTCCTGAAACCTCTCTTCAATCACATGAAGCTCTCCTCCCTCCCTGCCAACAACAGCCTTATTGCATTCCTCCACTGATGAATCAGTTCCTTCTGTGTCAATTCCTCCTCTCCCTTCTTCACTTCCTCTCCGCTCCTCCTTGTTCTCCTTGAACTTTGCCTCAAGCAAACTCTTGGCAATCTTCTCTGTTTCCAGTTCCTTCTCCAGCGAAGCTAAACGGGCATCTGCTTCAGCTCGTGAAGCCAGCGCTGACCTCAGCTCGGCTTTATAGATATCACACTTCTCCTTGAAAAAATCCAATGGGAAAATTTTTTTCAAAAAAATTACTTCAAACTGTCGGGTTTTTTGCTCCAATTCCTTGAATATGGCCTCAGTGCTGACAAGCTTAGACTTCGTTTCTACCAATTCACTATTTGTTTCCTCGTAATCCTGAGAAAAATGTCATTTGAAAATGTAATTTAATTAAAGATCGCTTTTCAACGGATCTTTATCCTTATTGTTTCAATTTTAAATTAGGGAGACATAAAAAAAATGATGATTTATTAAAAACTTTTAAAAAATCTCATTTTATGCATTAATCATCAATTAGCTCACTTGAAGTGCCACATCGCGTTGCTTAAGCGCGCTTTTGCATTCGCGACTCTGAGTTTGTACTTTCTCCAACAGTTCTTCAACCTCTTTCTGCAAGTCTTGTTTCTGCAGAATTAATTGTTGATTTTTCTCCTTGACCTCCTTTAATTTCTTCTCAAGCTCTTCCACACCAGCTTGCTTCACTGGTTTCTGGCTCTGTTCATCCTCTAAGCGCTTGCGCAATATCTAAGAAAAAAATACATAAAATAATAAAGCAATTAGTAAAGGAATAACCTGAAACACAGTGCGTAAATAAAAAGATGTAGAGCAATTTCCTTATAGAAATTGTCTAAACTAAAAAAAAAATTCCTGACAGCACTTATGCACCGCCAAAAAAAGTGAACAAAAAAAGCTCGCTGCGTCGAAGACAAAAAATTTTAAGATTTCCCTACTGATTGTGAACTTTTTGTGGTTACACCACTAATTGTTACTACTACTACTACTATCACAAGTTCAATTTTCTTTTTACATCGGAAGATATATGCATATATACAAAAAAAACCTATCTTTTCTAAAAAAAATTCAGAAAATTTCATCCGCTCTGAAAGTGATGGAAGCTGAATGATACAAGTCTGCTTTTTCAAAACACGGTTGGGTCGAAAACTCCCCCATAGGTTGTCTCCCCTCTCTCCTCTCCCCGTTCCTGGGACAACCTGTCACGGTCTTATGACCTCGATGCACCGTAGGTCTGGTTTGAAAGGTGCCAGCCACCATATGTGCACAAGGTGAAGAAGGTGCGATAGCCCCAAAAAAACATATTATTTGTTGATTCTCACCGAACCTGAATTTCGTCCTTCAATTGGGCCACCAGCTGATCCTGTTGGGTTGGAGAAGGTAATGGCGGAGGTTGCGGCTCACGCGGAGGTGCCTCCCTATCAAGATTATCATCGTCATCCGCTGCTGGCCTAGGATCAACAAGCGGTCTAGGCATTGATGAGCGACGCCGGTTGAGTGCCTCTGGGATAGCATTCAACCCTCGTTGAATTGCATCCAACAAAGTAGTACCGTCCGAGAATACACTAACAAGAATGAAAATTTTAATGTTCTTAAATCAAAAAATTGGATTCCAAATTTACCCATTTTTAAGACCTTATGAATTTCTCATCTTAAATTATTTATTTTTTTATTTTTGCAAAAAAATAAATATAACATAAACCAAAATGATGACTAAGAATGGAAAGTACCTAAATATGAGCATTAGCTTAAAATATACTTAAATATCAAACAAAAAAGGCAAGTCTCAACATCAAACCTTCCATTGGTGTATGTGAAGCCAATGAATGGCAAGTGATGGCCTGTGAACGGTGCAGACACTTTTGGAGGTTGTGTTTCGCAAGGTGTGAAATCATTTGCAACAACGCTCAAATCAAAATTAGATGTGTCCGTCGGACTGGACACTTCCGGCTTATAGGGAGCTTCCACTTAAGTGTTCCGCAAATTTCAATTAATCAAAATCATCTCTCACCATCACGTAAATTCTCCCAATCGATGCCGGCAAAAAAAGGGTGCGAGCGGAAATCATTCAGACCATTTTGGCCGAGCCGGTGTTCTCGTGCACAAATCAGGCGAGAGATAAGATCCTTGGCTTCATCACTGATGTCCACATCCTTGAATCAATGCTGTAACTGTAATGATTATTGGCAAAATGTTTCGCACCTCCGGAAATTCGAACATCTCTTCGTGATTCATTATCTTGCCATAAGTGTCCACTAAACTTTCTGCATAAAATGGAGTTTCGCCAAAAATCATCTGAAGTAAAGAAAAGATTGGAAACAAAAATTGCTTGCGATTTCTAACTGTTTATTTTTTAACAAAAAATAAAATCTACAGAACGAATTTGCTAAATACCGAAAATACTTTCGCCCCTTCCCCTTAAACCATGACCTCGAACATGCATATGCCTAATGACCACCAGTCGCATTCGGCTCCATACCGACCTCGTCCATCCTCAACCGCCTAAAAAAGAAAAATGAGCAATAATTTTTTCGCACACCCGTAGCGTTTCTGGAGAAATGTAATCAGGCGTGCCGACTGCAGTTGTGGCGCAAACAGTCCCATCTATTTGCCTTTGTAAACAGCTGCCAAAATCGCCCAACCTAATATGACCCGTGATATCCAACAGCACATTATCAGGCTTAATGTCCCTAAATTTGGCAAAAAATATTGTACTATAAGGGCATATGGGCAAGAGGGTCTGAAACTGTATGATCCCCTCACCATGTATATAAAACGCAAAAAATTAGTGATGGAACGAACAAAAATACGAAAAATATCACGAATTTATGGAAGATCCTAACAATTTTTCAACGAAATATCAGAACTTTCGCGCTGTTAAAATCAAACAAAGGAGGGCCATGAAAATTCAAATTGATCTCCCTCTTGCCCAACTACGGTATAAGGCATATACCTGTGAACGTAACCTAGCCTGTGAACTGAATCGATGGCTAAAATCATCTCGGCTACATAGAATTTGGCCATATGCTCCGGTACATGACCGTGTTCCTCTTCAAATTTGCTCAACAATGTAAGCAGATCTCCTCCAACGTAATAGTCCATGATAAAGTACTGCGAGAAATATATATAAAAGAATAGAAATAGCCATACCCAACAGGACTTTTGAAAATGCATAAAAATTCACATATATATTGAAATAAGGTAAAATTAATAATACCAGGTAAAAAATTGGCTGATATACTGATGAAGATACTAAGCAAAGCCATTTAAATTTACGTGATAGCGCATGCCAAAATGTCTAACCATACTTTTTAGATTGATATTTTCGAAATTCGACAATTTTTTTGTTAGCTATAATGCCAATTAAAACTCACCAAGTTCTTTTCGTCTTGAAACGCGTAGTGCAGGTTGGTAATCCATTTTCTGTCACCGAATACCATAACATCCCTCTCCTCCTTGAAACATGCTGTTTCCGCGCGCTTCAGCATCTCCCATTTATTCAAGATTTTCATGGCATAAATCTTTACAAAATAAGCAATGAGATCATGAACCATCGCCAAAAATCATAACAGCTTAAAAGTTTCCTATTAATTTTATAAAAATTTATTTAAATGTTTAAGAAATTGAAAAAATTTGGAGCATTTTTGGGAGATATTGGTGCAATTTTCCTTCGTCGGGAAAGTAAATCCATATATTTTTCATTAAATTATCTTAAACAAGGCCTTAAATTGGCCGAGGTAGGACAAGCGAAACAGTACCTCATACCTCTCACGAAATATGGGAAAAAAAATCAAATTCCATGACCTTAATGCTATGTTACAAAAGTGCAGTCAAATGGTTGCATTGTATGTTAAAACACACGTTAAGAAAAATGCAGCATTCTATGTAATAACCCAACGCGACGGCCAACAAAAAAGGCTCATCTTACGTCCAAACCCAAGACCTAGTGACCAGCGGCGCACTCATTTTCCATACTTTCTGTCCAGCAAAAAAAAGCACTTTTTTCACTTATTAGCCTTCGAAGCGAGAGACAAGAGATCTTCTGTGTCTTTCCAGAAATCTTCTTGTATATGGCCTGACTAACATTCTATATTATGTTAATGGGCTATATCGTAATAC
>JAEHOM010000200.1:0-14585 GCA_016433075.1 Hoplolaimus columbus | reverse complement strand
ATATTAAACTTGTTAGCTGCTAGTACTGTAACATGTAAAAGAAAAGGAAATGTCATACTAAACAAGGGGAGGGTCAGCTCAGAGGCCATTTTGGATACGTTTTGCAAAAAATGCCTAAAAACACGATTTTGGATACGTTTTGCAAAAATGCCTAAAAACACGTAAGAAACTGTTTAAAACATGTAAATATTGTATTTTTTCACATATTTATTTTTTCGCTTAAATTGCGCTAAATAATGGTGTTTTTTGGGCGCTTATATTTCAAAAATTTTTGTGTAGGTGGGCCGGGGTAAATTTTTTGGGAAAAATAGCGCATTTCTATAAAGGAAATTCATTATTTTTACTATATCGATTTCTTTGGTTTCCTATTTAATTTTTCGTTTTTTCTTTGATGGAATAGGCACGCACTTTTTGTTTTACAATAAAATAATTTTATAATTATAATGTCTTTTGTTAGAAAATCAATTTTTTACAACTATTAGAGATCTCGACGGGCGGGGAGCTATGGCTTTTTTGATCAAAAAAGTTGCGATTTCCACGGGATCTTTCACCATTTTTTTCAAAATCAGTTTTTTACAACTATTAGAGATCTCTACTGGCGGGAAGCTATGGCTTTCTTTTTTGACCAAAAAAGTTGCATTTTCCACGGGAAATTTCACCATTTTTTCAAAATTTTGCATTTTATTGCATTTTTACTTATAAATTTTTTCGTCTTTACGAAAGTTAAATGAAAGTCACCACTCATCATTCTTGAATCAAGTTTGGTTATTTTTCGTTAATGGATGCGCAAAACCGACATGTCGAAGGCTACCCACTAACAAATCAAAAAGATACCTTTTAGGATCCAGAACGTGAATCTATAGATAGTTAAAAGTTCGTACGTTTTACGCTTTTAACCCCTTGAGCCTCTTGCCCTTGCACACTTATGGCTTTATATTTTATATTTGGTAATAAAATCATTGCTTTTTAAGCGTGTCCTGAAGTTGAAATACATGCTATAACAGCGGAACATGAATTCATTTTGCTGGCCTGTGATGGAATTTGGGATGTGATGAGTAACCAAGAAGCGGTTACTTTTTGCCGTGAACGTTTAATTGGTGGATTAGTGCCAGAAAAAGTTGGTAGAAAAAATTAGTTTGCTTTGATTTCGAATAGCACACTTCCACATTTTTAAAATGCCAAAAAATGCTATCACAATATATACTCCCCCCCCCCATGGGGTATGGAACCCAAAAATTTTGGGATACCCAAATTGTTTCATCGCATTTCGATCGCCTCTGTTATTCATGAGACCGATTATATTTATTTTCTTTGAGACTTTTTGATTTTCGCTCTGCGTTTGATTTTGTAAATACTCGCAAAATCATTCTTATTGTCTTTTATGTCCCCTTTTCTCCGCATTTTCTAAAAAAAAATTTTAGGTGTGCGAACAACTTTTGGACAGATGCCTTGCGCCCGATTGTGAACTTAGTGGTCTTGGATGTGACAATATGACCGCTATTCTTGTTTGTTTATTGCAGGTATAGTAAAAAAATTAACGGATTTTCCAACACAAATTATTTTTTTAAATTATTTGTATGCAAGGAAATATTTGGGCTGTACGCATAAAATCTTAAAGGAAACGATTACTATATTTTTGTTATATTATTTTTTGATAACCAATTCTAATTTTTCAAAAAAAAAAGTACAAAAAGGTAGTTCTCTCGCGGTTTTCCCTTGAAAAAAATAATGCGGAAAAACCATTAGTGAATCATTCATACCAGATCCTGTCTGCGCTTTCTTATATGATATATATAATTAAGCAACAATATTAGAATAAATTTTAACCCAAAATTTTTTTAACTAAATTAGAATTTCTTAAAAAAACAAATTTCCAACAGCAAAAAAATAAGCAAAAAGTGGTAATTTATCTTATACAAGCTCTCGTCTTTTATTTTTTATTATAGTTCTTGATGGACTTTTATTGTATTTATAGAATCATTCCATTGATGAATTTCTCAAACAACTTCGAGAAGCAACGAATGTGGAAAAGCAAGGGCATGAAGTGGTAATGAAAGAGCAACTTGACGGGCTGGATGATGAAGTATATTCGACTCCAAGCCATTCTCCACCGCCTTCCCTATTCGATAAGTCAAGTCTTGCAGAACAACTAACTTATCCTGGTATTATTCACTATGGCTTGGCACGCTCAAAATTGATGGAGAAAAGCGAGTTTGGGAAGCGCTTTTGGTTGGGCTAGATAAAGCACATCTTACAAGGAAACATTCCCGGGTGTCTTTTTTTCGCGCAGCTCATCTGAATTAGTATATAGAGCTTCCGTACGTATGATGTAAATTACCAGTCACAGCGGCCCATTGCACGAAATAAATTAGTTATGAATTTTTTAATTTTTATTTCATGTGCGAACCGCACATACAGAGACATGTGCGTGAACTGCACATACAGACATGTGTAAGTGCACGCAACATGAGTATGCAGACACTTGTTATGTTTTTACTTGTTTTAAAATGAAAATTTGATCCATTTTTATACGGTAACTGATTTCTATTAGTATTTATACAAGTAAAAAGTATTTTGTGTATGCTTCAAATCTGTGCACATCGACGCTGTTGTAGCACAGACAGACGTCAATGTCTATGGTATGGAAAGTAAACGGATATTATGCGAAAAAAGCGGCAAAAAATTTACGATTTTTTTTTTGAAACAATAATCGCTCGCAATAATAATACCTCTCTAGGAGGGAAAAATTGTCCATATATTGCTCTTTCGCATCATCAAAAATGCATTTTTCGGGAGAAAAAAACCTATTTAGACGAAAATGCCAAGTCAAAAACAAAAATTTTAAAAAATTTTTCGCATAAAAAACGGCGATTTTCCTTAAGAGAATTGACTAAAATTCGTCAAAATTTCCCCGTCGGCGCCTATCGGTACCACTGGCACCCCCAAAATGCCCGAAAACTCAGTTTTTAAACCAAGAACCCCAAAAATTGCCTTTTTTGAGTGGGAAAATGCCTTTTTTGGGGCCCTAAGAATGTTAATTTACGCAAAATTTTCGCCGCGCCTTTGGCGCGACGAAAATTTTTTAGGGTATGGGGTACTGCTTTTCTGTTGGGAGAGCAGCCCCCCCATCCCAAAATCCTGGCTACGTCCCTGTTTCCTTGTTAGATTATAGGCTACATTTGAATGAGTCGTTGAATTCCCAATTGTGAGAAAGTGTCAAGAAATTAAATATTATCAATCCTAGCATCATCAAGACTAAAAGCGCTTCTCAAGTCGCTTTCTTTCGCGAGATATGAGGTGGTGCCCACTGCCCAAATATCTCGCGCCCCAACAACCAAATCCGATCAAAATAGAAATTATAAACTAGATCGTTTTTAGCAAATGTCTCATCGTAAATTTAGATTCTGATCCCAAGGATCACATCGAACAAAACCTCAATTCTTGTGAAATCATAGATGCTCAAAGTAATGTCAGACAATCTGAAGAAGTCATTCAATCCGAAGAGAATACTGAGACTAAGCAACCTCAAAATGATGGTACTACGCAGATGAATATTGAACAAATTAATTATGAAAGCAGATAACGCTATGTGTTTATTCAATCACGGTCAATTTGTAAAATCTGTCGATTTATAGAATCAAATACCAGCTATAAAATTTATTGATATTCATTGTACAGTGAAATGATACATAAAAAATTGGTATTGATAAATTTGTCGAATTTTACAAATCGAACGGTCAATTTAACTGTAACATATGTAGTTTGTACATTTCATAATAATGGAAAAACCGCTCAGAGTTTTAATCGCATAATTGGTTTATCACATATTTCAATTGGTTTTCAATAAAAGCCAACAAAATGAAAATGATTTCATTTTCTTCATACGATCTACTTTTACGCAGAAAAAAGTTGGATTGTATTTCTTTCATACAGCAATTAGATAAATGCAGTCCATCAACCATCCCAACTCTTCCTGAGAATAGGCCAAAACACGTCTTAAAAAAATGCATGTAAGAATTAAACAAGAAAAAAAGAATACCATCCCAGTTTCGCTCCCAACTTTCATGTTTGCTCTCATGCAAATATCTATGCATTTCAATGAGTTTCTGAATAAATTCGTAAATAAAGGTTATAGTTTCACAAGGACGGCAAGTAACCAGAGGGAAGAGGTCATTTTTACCAGCTCTATTTCTGACTCACTATTACAAAAAGAAAATTTCTTTTCTAACTTAGAAGATAAAGCAACTTTTTAGAGGCCAAGCGTTTTTCAAACGATTGACAAAAAATGAAGCCATAAATCATACTTGGTTAATTGGAAATCCAAGCGAGAAATCGGCTAACAAGTTTTCCAATTCATCCGATGTGTCAAAAAGCATGCCATTAATACCATCATAAACAAGCTCAGGAATGGTTTGAAAATTCTTCGCCAACACCGGTAAACCGCTTCCAAACATGTCTACTACCTGATAAACTTGTTAGTTTGGTTTGATTGAAGTGCTAAGCATGCATGGACCTTCATTGGCAAATCAAAGCCTTAAAATATTGAATTAAGGAAAAAAAACAAGTAAGTTTACCCGAAGTTGACGTGTGTAATGAAATCCCCAAATCTGCGCAGTTCAACAACTGAAAAACGGTAAAATGATGTTGAAAAAGCGTTATAAATAAAATGAATGAAATGTAAGATTTGTGGATTTTCTGAAATTTAAATATTAACTCCAAAGCAAATAGAGTTAGTCTCAAGTATTTGTGGATTTTTGAAATTTAAATGTTAACTCCTAAACATAGTCGTTTAAGCGCCCCGGGGAAAATTTTGGTTATTTACTGTTTTGATAAAAAAGGAAACTGGTTAAACTCTGGCCTATTTTCAACGAATTTTAGATTTTTTCCTTTTCGCCGGCTGCCGAAACTTTTTTCGGAATTTGGGAGGGGGGGGGACGTTCACCGTGTGCCCTTTCTAGATATGTTCTTGCTCCCATGGCTTTTTACATTCATATGGCTTCCTTTTTAGTTTCTTATGGAAAGAATTATTAAAGAATATTAAAAATTAACACGAAATAATTAACATTTCTTTGAAATTTGTTCAATATTTTCCAACCTTCGGATAATCTTCAGCAGAAAGCCAAGCAGTGGTAATGCACACGTTCTTCCAGCAAATCCGCATTATCAGTTCCATGTATACTTCTTTAAGTGGGCCTTTTCCGGTTATAACAACAAGGAACTTTGGATATGATGAATAGTTAATATCGTTTTCTCCAATACGCTTATCAAGTTTTGTCAAAGCATCAAGTAAAAGCGAAAAGTCTTCATCAGGTGTCCAACTAAAGCAAAATATAAAGGTGTATTTTTAAGTGCGCAATGATTTCAAAAAAAAAGTTTTAAGTACCCGGATACTCGACCAAACCTAAGGCAATTCGGATATTTATATAGTTTATTATAATTTTTGACTTTTGGTCGAATTGTCATTGATGAATTATACTACATTGGTCGAATTGTTCATTGGTCGGGCTGTCCAATGGTCAAAATATTTCAAAATACCTGGTCAATATTCAAATACCTGGTCGAAGAAACCAGAAGAAAGGGTCGATCCTGTTTAAGTTCGAGCGTAAAACCAGATGATGAGACAAACAAATTATCTATAAGGAAGCTGCTGCTTTTCGGTTTATACTACTGACGCTTAAAATAAAGGGTGGAGGTCCAATCGGATGGCTAAATTTTGTGATATGGATCTTTTAAATTTGCCAAATTTTACTGATTGTCAGTATCTTGCTCGACGATTCAAGTTTCTAAGCTAAAATGTGATAAAAAAAAAACAGCGAAAGTAACGCAAACTTACAATCCTTGCTTTAAATTACTGCATTTTTGGTCAAAAAATCCAAATTTTTGGTATAAAGAATTTTAGCTGCAAAATGGGATCCGATGGTGTAATATAACGCTAGGGAAAATTGACAAATTTAGCCAAATTTCTAAAGAAAATGCGCCATTTTTCTAATGGAAAATTAAAAAAATTTTCAACCCTCATGATTCCTTTCCGTATTTCAGGTGTGAGGGGAATGGGGAATGGCGCCTTATCCCGCCAAGCAACGAGATATGGCATAAATGCCTAATGCCAAAATATGCCTAACTTACGTCTCCGGGTCAACTGTTGACCCGGAGAAAAAAAGCCTAAAGCCTAGGCCTAGTACGCGTCAGCATGTGGCCAAAGCCAAGCCTAGGCCTAGTACGCATCAAAAGAAAAAATAAAAATTAAGGCATTTTGGGAGGCTCCGCCAAGCAACGGGCCCGATTCACGATCATCACCCCTCAAATTAAGAGGCTCTTCCCGCACAATAGCGCCCGATTTTGGTATGTCGAATTTAGAAAGCAATTTTTCTCAAACATAATTGAGATTGGGCACGTATTTCAGATTAGCACTTACCTTCATCCACGATATTTGCATTATTATTCCTAATAGATGGAAAAATGTTGGATGATGCTAATGCTTCTCTTATTTGACCGGAAGTAAAATGATATAAGAATTCAGCCTTATCTTCAGGTTTTAATGTTCTAAAATTATAAACTGTAAAAAAAAACAAAATAGAAGCATACATAAAAAACCATTTTGGAGGACGATCATAAAGTGTTAAAGCTGACACATTCCATCGCTCCATTAAATCTTTTTTCATTGTATTAGAAACACAAAAATTAAGATTCGAATGGCGTCCAAAAAACCCTTCATAATGAGCTGCAAGAGAAGAAATCCTTAAATTTAAAATAATTTTTGCTAATTGTATAAACTTTGACACTCTTCTGCTAACGGGAAACAGGAACTAACAATTGTCAAGGGATTGGGGGGAGGGAGAACGAAAGAAGCAGAGAAAAAAAGTTTAACGGACAAGAGGTGAGTGGGAGGAGGGATTAATTGCCCAACCAATCTGACTAAGAGTATACATTTCCTCAGCCTTCCCAAAACCGCTTCGTTAAAAGAAGAGTGTCCAGATATTTACCAATTATGGCCTAACATGGAAAAGGTATAATTATGCCAATCAACGATGAAGATCGCTTTTTGAATCTTGGCTACCTGAAAAATGCTTCTTGTACTAAATTTTAAAACAGTATACACTTACACCATTGTTTTGTATTATAAAAGACTGGTTAGCAAGAAAAGCGAGTCTGTAAATGTAAACCTACCAGATAACAAATCGCCATTGCTGGAATTCCAGGTGGGTTTTGCAACAGTATCACTTTGTGACTACCATCCTCCATTTTTGTGCATTTACATATTAATGCATAAAAAATGGCAAATAAAAGCCAAATTAATTTAATGGAACGTATTATGAGCTTGAGGAATGGATTTGCAGATACGAAAGTAATTGGAAGCCGTGGAATTGTAACAATTCTGGAACACAGTAATCAATTTAGTTTTCCATTAATATTTGGGTTGACAATCCAAACTCAAACCCATTAAAAAAGTAACATTCATCCAACTGCCACTAAAAATGGATAAAAAAAGACTACAAAAAGGAGAAATAGTCATCTTAACAATTCTTGGAGTAGGACCGAAACCGGGAGATTTTCAAATTCCTTTCCAAATCCAATTTGTCTAATAAAATTCAGCAATAACTTAATTACATTTGAGCCATCGATAGCCTAGCAATTGGATTCCGACGTATGAGGATACATCGATAAATAATCGCTTCATTTCAAAAGAAAAAATGACATCAAATTTCAGTTTTTCTTTGCTGAAGGGATCAGTATCTGATAAAATTTCTACAAATCATCATTTTTGAGTCTAATAAGGAAATGTCCATTAATTTTTATGAGTTCTCTAAATGAATTTTAATGGAATTTTTCTTTTGTTAAACTATGATTCATCCATTATCAAAATGGCATTATCTCAAAACTTAAAAAATAAATTTGACACGAGTTTGGACCGCCAAAAATGTATATTTCCAGGAATGAACAAAATTGACCTGATATTTTCATGTTCCTTTACATATAGGTGTGGTGTTGAGTCTAGGTGACCAATTAAAGTCACTTGGTATCCATGAGAGGCCAAAGAAAAAGCGTGATAACACATCCTTGGGCTATGTCCAATGTCACCAATTACAATGACCTTTGCATAGCATTCTGGTTGAAATATGGCATGAAATTTAAATTGAATAAAAAAAATTGATTGAAAAGTTATGCATTTTATTTATAATTTACTTTGTTGATCAGAACTGGAGTTCCCCTCTTTCCCCTCTCTTTCTTCCTGTTTCATGGATCCTAAAATGAAAGTAAGCTCTCAAAAATACAACGAATAGTCAGCGGAATAGAACATGAAAATTAGATACACAGAGAAGTTTGACAGATAGTGCAGGTAAGCGATTTAAAAAAAAACAAGCTCGCCACATTCAGGATTCCGTAGAATCTGAAGGCCCGACACGCTTTCATTTCGTCAAAAAAAGATGCAAAAAATATATAAATAAGAAGTTAGGAATATTATTCCAAAAATCGACTAATAAGCTTCCAGAAACAAGTTAGTTCGTCTGATTTATTCATTCCACTTACAATATATAATGAGGATGGTATAAGAAAAAAAGAAAATTGTTAAATAAATATGTATACAATATACACTTACAATTATCGAGCTGTCTTAAAATGTTTTGATTGAAACTTGCGCCGAAAGATCTCTCGATTTTGAAAAAAATGTACATCATTACTCATTATTCCTAACCGTAGCAGAAGACAACGTAGGAATAACTATTGGGATGCCCTGTTTTCAGCTATCTTCTAACGAATATTTCAAAATTAAAAAAAAACAAGGGCCATCTGGAAATAAGACCACTTCTCCACCGGCCTTTTATTTGTTTAAAAAAGCGGCCATAATTGTTCTGTATTTAAAGGGAGATTAAGAGGCATTTTTTCATAAACAATAATCTTTTTTTAATAAACATACTGCTTTGATTTAGTATGATAAAACATGTTTGTTAGTGAAATGATAAATCATAAATTTATTCAATTCACTCATTTTTCGAATTAATCAAGAAGACAGGAGAGAAAAATGGCTAGACTGGTTAATGACAACTCATCCCCCGAATATGGCTGTATTTAATCGAAATAAAAGGGTGATGCTTCTTAACTTTTCTTAAGTGTATCAAATGCTATGGCATTTTTAATCTTATCATTACTTCTAATAGTTTGATTATGCCTGCCTTTTTGGACTTAATTTCCAGCTATTACCATTTTGTTATCGCTTCACATTTTCGTGTTTCTAATTGAAAAAAGTTAGTTTCCGCGCAAGTTTGAATGAAAAACGTGCACATAACACAGGTACTGGGAATGATTGGAATTGCAGTTTGACCGGAGACATCCAGTTGTCCATTTAAGTATTATGCTCATTCATGCATGTTTAGATAAGATTTTTAGAAATTACAGACTGGAAAACCGAAGCTGCTGGTATCATTATTCTTTGGCTGATCCCTTAGCAGGAAAATGTTGTGTTTGCCTTTGGCTAACAGGGCGCCGTCTCTTTTTCGCATAAAGCTGGTCTCCGTAAATGCCATACTACGGCCCACTTTCAGACATTTGGACTCCACGAGTACATTCTCGCCGATAGTTGCGGGCAGCAAGTAACTTTCAAGGAACAGAATGCTAGCTTTAGGTCGATCACCCTTAAATACCTTATCGATAGGTCAAGCGAAGTCATCGGACAGCGGAGTTCCCTCAGACCAACACATACAACAGACGCTATTGCAGTAAGAGACGCGGTGAAACCGCCGTGCATTGTGCCGCCCTCGTTCAGGTGTTCCTTGCCAAGTTTCAATTCTAGAACCAGTGTCAACATAGGCTCATGGTCAACCCTTATCACATCCAACTAAAAAATTAACAATTAAGTGATGTATTTTTGGGATATATCTAATACATTATGAGTAAAAGTTAAGTAAGCAAATACAGATAGTTTAATTGACGGACAGGTATGATACTCACATTTTTGACAACCTGATTGAAGTTCTTGGTGCGATCGAATCGTGCGACAAATCGTTGGGCCCGACCCAGAAATGTCTCCTCCTCCTTTCTCGCGTCTTTTCCTTCAATTTCCTCTATTCCGTTAACAAAACCGTTCTCAATTGACTCCTTCTTCTCTCTCTGATCAGTCGGTAATGTTCTATTTTGGAATAAGGTTGGCATATTCAGGGGTGCTTTATAGTGCAGAATTGCCAACTGCTGCCGTGCTCTCACCACAACTTCGCTATCACTCTTCCGGCTAAAGGTTGCTTCCGTGTATGCAACTGATTGCGCCGCTCGCAAGCACTTCGCTTCCATTAGTACCGTTTGCCCACTATGCATTGGCAACAGATATCTGCAAGTCAAACATACGTGAGAACGTGAGCAAGAGAAAAGGCGTACGAAACTATAACGGAATTCAATTTTTGCAATTTTTTATTACATTTTTTATTAATTAATTTTTCGATTTTACGTAGAGATCCTTGGCAGTGTACGAATGAGATGCTTCGACCCGGCCCACCCTCGACTCAGGAACGACATATCAACTTTTTACTTGAGAAAGATGATTCTTCTGATCCTCAACAAACAAGTTGAGATTGAATTAAATCAACTGTTTGTCGTCTGGATACGTTGTATTTTCTCATTTATTTATCTCTTTCTTCTTCAGACTGTGGAGCATGCCTCCAGAGGTCCAGACTATCGAGCTGCGAACCACAGCTCGTGCTCGCGAGCCTCGCGTGCGGTTCCCAATTGATATTGTAAGAGAAAGAAAAAAGAAAGTGTGAAATAGAATATACGAGGAAAGAAAAGATGCATGAAATACAACACAAGGCCCACGAGCTGTGGTTCGCGAGCTCGCTAGTCTTGATGCGTGCTCCATAGTCTGAAGAAAGAAATAAATAAATGAGAAAATACAACGTATCCAGACGACAAACAGTTGATTTAATTCAATCTCAACTTGTTTGTTGAGAATCAGGAGCAGGAGAATCAACTTTCGCTTAAGAAAAAAGTTGATATGTCGTTAACTACCCTCGATGTCTCGACACTGCCCAGTATGAAGTAAAAAACATTATGAAAAGGCAGTGAAAATTGAAAAATATAAGCACATAAATGCAATGGATTATCTGATATTGAGGGAGAGGGAAGTACCAGGTTTCACAATCTGACTGTTTTGTGTATATTGATAGATTCATCGAGCAAGATAGCTCCCCTCTCTGGATAAAATGAATAATGCGAAAAGTAAACGAAACGCCTAGGACAAGAAAACATTATGCATACATGTAATGGCAGGGATCCATGCAAGAAAACCTTTACTTTTTCATGTATGCAATTGAATAATTCAAAACTATTTGTTTCTTGCACGAACCCATACTATTATTACATGTATGCACATGAAGAATTCAAAATTATTTGCTTTATTGCCCTCGGCATTCCGTTTAATTTTTTGTTCATCTTATCCAGAGTCCAGAGTGGAGATCTATCTCACTCAATGAATCTACCAATAAATTTTTCTCGAATGATCAAACCCTAACAAAAATATACTCATTGAGATCCTCACAAGGATTTTTTATAAGGTATTTCTTTCACTTCTTAACGTTGGTGATCAGTCTAACACTTAAAATTCAGAATTTTTCGATTTATTAATGTTTAAACTCCCTTAAGTTGTCAAAGAGCAGCAAAACCGAATTTGGTAAATCGATTTCTAAATCGCTCATCAGTTGGTCCCTATTTTTAATTGGATTATAAGGAAACATCGATACTTGTATACTTTACCCACCCTTTTTGCAAAGCCATAGAGGGATCCTTTTGTTTTACAAAATTTTCATCAAAAATTTTGTTTTCTTAAAATGTGCTAAAAACACGTTTCCATGGTTTTAAGTCGATTTATAAGAAATTTTTTTGATACCCCCCCCCCCCAAAAGGGTGGGTAAAGTATACAAGTACCAAAAAATCTACCAAAAATGCCTTATTTTTATGGGCAAAAAATGTTTTCATTCGTTCTATTAATGTTAAATAAATATCAGTGTATAAATTTTTGAAGGGTCTTCTTAACTTACGTGACGGACAGGTCGATAGATACAATGGGCGTGTTTCGGGCTGCCGACAAACGCACTGATGTGGCCGTAAGAATATCCACCAGTGAAGCAGTGAAGCCTGCGTGCATGTTTCCCTTGTCATTCAAATGTTCATTCGAAAGCACCAACTCGGCCAGAACAGACGAAGAAGTGGCGGAAATCACACTCACCTATAGATGCAAATCATTGCATGCAATCATTTTATCCAATTATTAAAACTATTAAAGTATTAATTTAAATAAAACTATTATTGTTTTTATAAATAGTGCGCAATTGTTTAAAAAAAGGGGATGAAGCATTGACACAACGCCTTATATTAACAAATAGTTCAGACCGGATCCAGAGACAAATCTGGACACTTGTTGAAATGAATTCAGTTTAGAATTTTAGTTTCGACAAAAAGATCGCTTGAACATATTAATTCCTTCCAGAAAAATATCAATATTGCAATTTTCCGGTGGGTACCCTACTGATTTCAGATATGTTGATGTGTTTTTGCAATGGGAATAGGAAAAAACCTTTTAAAATGAAAAGATAGGGTTGTTAATACAATCTGAATTTTGTTCAAAATATTTACGCAGCGCTATTTATCCGCCGGCGCGATGGAGTCAGAACCCATCCTTCTGCCCAATTCTTCAAAAACCTTCGCTCCCTTGCTGCCTATTTTCCAAAATTAGTCAGCTTTTGGACAAAAAGTGTGTTGCTAATCTCTACGACTTCTGCCCAATAAATAACGAATTTAAAGCAAAAACACACACAAACCCCTTTGAGAATACGGTTGAATGTGCTTCCAGCACTCATTGCACAAAATCCACTGTGGACCAGGTCCCTGAAATTGGCTTCTTCCAATTTGTCATTCTTCCGTTCGCCTGTCTTTTCGGCGCCATCGATGCTCACTTCCATTGCAAAAGCACCCAAGCTTAAGCTAAACAAACAAATATCGAGTTAAATTAGGAAAATTTGTGATGGATTATGGATGGCGGGTGAATATATTAATGATGATGAGTGAACGGGTTCTGCTCAAGTGAACGAAGTAGGGAGAAAGAACGGCTCTTTTTAGAGATATTAAACATAAATTTGTAGTCTGTGTAGACTATATATAATAGGATGAAAACCACGAATGAAAGTTACAAAAAATTAAACAAACAAGGCATATGTAAATTAAATAAAGGTAAATTATGTTTCGAAAAAACAACATATTATAATAAACATCGAATAAAAAACATTAACTCCAGTTTTATTGAATGCATAACAAAATCGGAATTTTTATTCAATCATATCCATATCTTATGAATGAATGACATTTAATCCCATTCGCATAGCACTTAGCACTGAAATGATCAAATTAATTGTTCTCTTTGTATTTATGTAGGTATTTGTATTCTCTACATTCCTATTCCACAATTCCACTTCCATTTCTTTTCCTTCTTCCATTCTTTATTTAAAAAAGGCAAATAAATCACTTTAAAAACTATTTAACAAAAAAGGAATTCGATGGTAAAACGTTAAAATGAAAAGATCTCATCAATAACAATTACATATAGAGATTATGGCCGTTATGCATGAAATCACGATTATCACGAAAATACAGTACAAAAATATTAAGAATAAAATACGCATAAAATGACTAAAAAATGTGCGAAATAGCAAAAAACTTTCGCCACACTTTCTCCTACATTACAAAAAAAAAAATCGCGGGATAAGTCAATTTTGTCTCAAAATATTTTTAACGAAAGTAAACATAGCACCAATAGATTGGTTTCAAGGAAATTTATCGAAGAACGAAGACTAGAAACTAAATTAACTTATATGTCAATTTCTTTAGGGGAATGGCCTATTTTCTACTTTTTTCTAAAAATGTGAAAAAATGTTGTCCCTATGCTCTGATATCGAATCTTTTTTTTCTACATATGTTCGACTTAATCTTTTTTGAAACCTTTATTTGCCTATTTAGCGAATGGTAATTTTTTCTACTGGATCCAGCTTCCAATTTTTATATTCATGTGGTATGGGGTAAAAATACAAGGAAAGCGATGCTTTGTTTTGTCTTCTTTATTTATTATGCATAAAGTCAATAAGTCAGTCTCTATCAAAGTCATCATACTCCGTTATCATATCTTCATCGATCCGCACAATGATGTTGTTATTCCATTCCTATCCCGATTTGGAGCGAAGTGAGGCGCTTTCGTTTTCGAACCCAAAAGTATCCTCTGATCGGCCGCCCTTCGTCTGCACATATTCTGTACCTGGCTTCCTATAAGCTACTATTTTTTCATATAAGCTACTATCGATCCAGTGTTCACATAAGCTACTAGTTCTTTAATTTAAATCATTGAATATATAGTATATTCAAATTATAGTAATGGCAAAAAAAAAAAGATTTATATTTTTACCCAAGATCCAACTGACAATGAGGATGGCTGATTATCTTTTGTTCAGGTATTCAAACGCAAGTACTTCTACCCATTGGAAGGCACCGTATGGTCTCTTGGTCTTTTTAACACATATCCAATTATCAAAAAATACACTTTACTAATTTCTTGT
>JAEHOM010000199.1:0-14617 GCA_016433075.1 Hoplolaimus columbus | reverse complement strand
GGTCTACGTTGTATAGATGACAGATATATGACAGGAAGCATGGCTCAAAAGTTCCAAAGCTCCAAAAAAACTTCTCCGAGCTATTGCAAAGCTCGCAGACAGTTGAGATAAGAATTTTATGATCCCATAAAAAAGAAACATATTGAAAGTTTTATTTTTACTTTTTAAACTTTTTAAAGGTATTTTTGATTCAAAAGTTGCAGACAAATGCAATTTGCTGGGAATTTTTTTGAGTTTTCACTTCTATTTATTGCCTTATGGCTGCAAAAAAGTTTAATGATTAGTAAGCAAAATGATGAGAAATATTTTTCAGAATACGTAAATATGGTTGGTCTCTCTTAATTCGACCAATTTTGCTGACTAATCGTCGTTTGAATAGAAAGTACAACTGTGAGGAATGAGAGTGAATAAGCATGACGAGAGTCTTGATGATGTGTGGAACCAAAAAAAAGGAGCAAAGTGCAAAACAATAAAGAGAGAAAGCTTTTTGGCGGTGCAGAAAAGTGCAAATATTATTTGGATTTATGCAAATTTTATTGCTTTTTAAGACGTTACAGTCTTTTATCAAAAGCGAAAAATATTTAAATCGAAAAACTGGCGCCAAAAATTTTAGCGCTTTTTTATAAACATAATTTTTTAATAGATTTAATGATATTTGTTTCTATAAATTAATGCGAAAGTGTCGCGTTAGTAAGACGCCTTAAGATGATGTGCAAAATCGATGATTTACACTGATCACACCTTGATCACAGGTCATAGTGACGTGATAAGAGCGACGACCGCCAAATTATGTACACACTTTACACTTAGTTTATTTGGGCTCAAGGTTCTAATGGATGATCATGATCATTGATGCATAAAATTCCCGTCAAATAAATGGCAAACTCGAGAAATTTTTAACAAACAAAAAAACAAACTTAACACGTATAAACATCTTGTTATTTGCACTTTAAGGATTTAGAATTTTAAACAAAAAAAATAAAAATAAATAAAAAAAAATTCCTCCCGAAACTCTGCCTGGAATTGGCTGAATCATCGGGGGGTTATAATTCTTACAATTCATATCAAATAGGCCTCGGCAATTAAAAACAAAACATTGAGTAAGAGCTTTTACCGTTGCCGAGAGCAAAAAAAGGTGGTAACCATGAAAACCATATGATTGTAATCAAAAATTTTTGAAAATCGTAAAAATTTTGGCATCTTGGTAAAAATACCTTTTTAAGGATGATATTGTTCCCAGGTTGTGCCACAAGGTGACAACTCTGAATTCGGCTAATAATAATTTGAGAATATTTTGGATTTAAAATGTATTAAATGGAAGCAGCGCAATTGAAGGAACCGTACAAAAATTTGGAAACTAATACATTGTGGCGGGTAATAAGCCTTTATACAACTGACAAATGGACGGTAGCAGACAACAATAACAACAGCGGACGGACGGATCAAAACCGAATAAAATATATTTTTCACAACCATTCACGCTTTTGGGACCGCGATTGAGTGAGCGCGGTTGTGAAAAACTTGTTTTTGCGCGCGCGTCTCACCTCTTCTCGCTCATTTGCGCGGCCGATCGACGCGAAAACACCGAGAGAATAATCAATCAGAAAACGATCAAAACGCGACGACGACCGGTTTGTGTGTGACCATCGGTGCGCGGTTGCTGCGGATGACACTACGGAAGGCAATTAATTGGACCACCACCATTTTTGGTGGGCACTTTATATAGTACGCGTAACAACAATTGCGAAACGGAGTCTGTTCCATTTCCTTTTTTTGATGTATTGTTGTCAATGTCAGAAAAAAAAAATTATAATGAAATTTGAAAGCTAAAATTAAGGAGTGTCCAAAATATTAAGGTAGAAATAGGAAATGGAAGAGGAATAGAACCCATGTTCCCACATACCACTTGTATCTTGTATCTCAGTCTCCTGAGGATGCGGCTTCTGGCTATAAGTGGTGCCTAAGCCTCTGAAAACTGATTTTTTTTAAATTTTCTGCTTTCTTTAAAATCAATTGTAAAACATTTTTGCTCCATTATTTCTCTCGCTATTTTATTTTGACTTATTTTCGTCATTACATCATTTTACGCGGATTTAAAGAGAAGACTAACATAGTTGGAAGCGTGAGGGATGGCACATTCTCATCATTCTAATATTCAAAGTAAATTTTTCTGTGGCCTAGACCTAAGCTTGGTCGAAAAGGAGCACATTTTGGCTTCTTTTTTACGCTGACTCCTATTTACGTCACCGGAACCCGCCTTTATGGTTTTTTGGCAAAAAAAAATGTATTTTATTGCGTTGATGCATTCATTTTCATGCGAGAAAAATGGAATAAAAAAACCTCACCCCAAACCTCACTCAGCCGAAAAAAGCCAAAGGAAAAAATTGGACCGAAAATTCGGTACAAAAAAAGCAATAAGCATGAGAGTGAGAAACCCCTCATTCGGACATGATACTTAAGAGTGTAAGGAAACCCAACAAACAAACAATAATCGGCAAAATTAAAACCCTAACAGAACATTGGTAGAGACACAGAGATGAATGCATCCCAATTGATATACGCGTACGGTATAGTGTTGCCAGATACGAAATCACAAAGAGTTTATCTGTTCCATTCCTGGAATTCATTCCTGAATTCGTATTTCAGGCATGAAATTCATTACCATAAATGAATAAATGGATATGAAACGATGCATTACATGAATCATGCATGCATGATACATTCCTTCCTTAAAAAGTAAGATCAAATTTTTCAAACTATTGGTTTGGTGCATAAGTCTTGGCAGATGCCCGAAACTTTATTGCTTTCCAAGGCAATGTAGACAATTTTTGTGTCAAAAGAAAGCTTAAAGTTTTTATGACTAAATTAATCAGCAATGTGGCTAAAGTCAACGTTTTTATATAGAGAAACAAATTTTTGAAAAAAAATTTTCCCATGTGCCCAAAATTTTAACAAAAATAAAAATTCATAAAAAAAATTATTTTCTAAGTTATAAATTGAGAAACTTTTTTATTATAAGCCTACTAAATGTGCTGAATTTTTTGCAACAGCAATTCTGCCTAAACCCGGTCTTTATTAGGAATTATGAATTTTTCTACGAATTTATGATATTTTTGCATATTCTGTAATAAATTAAGAGAAAATCCAAAATGGCAATCATCAAAGGATATATGTGCTTGTAGAGCAAATTGTGGTTGATCATTCAACAGCGGAATCACATCTTCGTACGTTGGATTACGACAAAAGAAATAGACTTTGACACTACACCTCTTCAAAAAACCACATATTACCAGACCACATATGGCAAAAGTTGGCCAAGATGACCATTAAGGAAGCTGCACGAAACAGCGTCTTATCCGGAATTTAGCTTTGACTGCTCCGCATCAGAATATAGGCTTTTCCGAGATTTGGATTAAAGATTTGGAGGAGATTTGATTTAATGACTATGATCACATCCAAAATTGGCTTACTGATTATTTTGACCATAAATCTAGGGATTTATTGGCAACAGGGGATCGGTTGATTGCATGTGTGTTAAGCACACTTTCTTAATTACGATGGTTAATACTATGAGGATTGATTGCTTATTTATCTTGAATAAAATTGCTTTTTGAAAAACTGCTAGAACTTATGCACCAAACCAATATTTCTGTTGAGTTAAGAGGGGGGAGGGGACGTGGTGTAATGGTGGCACGATTATTGTCTCCAAAAGGCAAGAGGTCCTGGGTTCGATTCCTTGTCGTCGCTTTAACCCCAATATACTCAAGCCCGTGGGGAACTCTCCTTTAACCTCCATTTAGCAATGCCGATGGTGGCTGGCCTGAAAAAGGCAATTGCAAAATGGATCACTAATAAAAAACAAAATAATCACTAACAACATGATACCAATTTCAGAAACAATTAACAATGTTCCTCATCCACATATCAGTGTGCGAAAGTACCATTGTGGTTGTAAGAGTCGGAACGCCATCCTAAAAGGGAGTGGATTGCCTTCTCACCAAAAAAAAAAGATAATTGACTATTTTGCTTGTTTTAGATCAAATTTTTAATTTTCTCCCCCATTACCAAAAAAGTGTTGATTTCTTTTTTGCGTTTAGGGAGTGAATTCCCTTTTTCCATCCCTGGATACGTCTCTGTTCTATATTCCTTGAACTGTTTCTGACTCCATACAATTTTCGTATTCAAATTACATTCACTTCACAGATTGTAATGTTGACTTATTACGGCGGTGATGTTGTTGATGATGACTCATCACTTATTCCACCCTTTCCGAGCTATTCCAACAAAATGTTTTACGCTTATGCTGTTTCTCCTGGCCCAATAATGCTGGTTAATTAATTAAACTTTGCTTAAATTGCAAAACGACTTAAAATTTAGGTTGAAAATCGGTTTATCAGTTCCCAACAGAACATTTGTCCTATAATTCCGACAAATCGGCCGGCGCATATAACACGCCGCTTTGTCTACGATGAAATTTTACCGCGAGTTCGCGAGTTGTTTTGTCGTGACACTGAATCTGACTTGGTTCACTCTGCTTCCTCTTCCTCAAATGGCTTACAAGGCAGCAAAGTGCAAACACTTTCAGACATCAACAAGGAAAAAGTTGGTATCCGCTCAGAAGTTAAATTAATGAAATCTAACTTAAGATGGAGGTAGATACGAAATCCAATGGAATTAAACAATCAAATGCCGATGTTGATAATATTGTTCCTGTGGACATTGTTCTCTCGCAAACATCGTCTCATGCTGATGAAGCATTTCCACAAGAGATGGATGAGGCATTGTTTCATAATTTCCGAATTTAAATTATTATGAAATTAAGGAACCATCATATGTCGGTGATGGGCCCATTCTAAAATTGGTATTAAAATGGAATGAGTCAGCTAAAAAGCGTTTCCACACCGTTGACATAAATGTATATTTTTTTATTTACTGTTTAATGAGTTTATATTTTTTTCAGGAATTGGTTGATCGTGAGGTAAACATGACAATGCCAATGAAGAAAACTTACTCTTTAAAAGAATGCATTGATTTGTACACGTTACGTGAACAATTAAATGCTGAGGTTACTGATAGATGATTTCCTTAAAATTTTTATTTTTTTCAGGATTCATGGTGAGGAAGAACATGTTTAAATTATGATGTTACGATATTTAAATTCACATTTAGGTATTGTCCGCGTTGTAAGGTGCACCAGCGGGCTTTCAAGAAACTGGATTTGTGGTAAAAATTCCTGTCATTTTAAATGCATATACAAAAAGAATCTTTTAGGTCACTGCCTCAGATCCTCATCATCCACGTGAAGCGTTTCATATGTAAGTTTATATTACATATTTTTTTTACCTTTTTTATTTATAGATAGTCGCTATACTCGCGATAAAATCGATACTGAGGTCGGAATTCCAGTTCGAGGACTCGACCTGAGTGATAAAGTACTTAACCCCGCTCACAAACAACAAAAATATGATCTTATTGCCGTTAGTAATCACATGGGAGTAAGAAATAATTGTTAAAGAATTAACAATATATCTACAAAATATTTTCCAGGGTCTTGGGTCTGGGCATTATACCGCGTTTGCACTGAATAACGGAAAATGGTGTGAATTCAACGATTCATCTGCGTCGCAAGTTGGTCATGAATTTCCAGATGTTATCAATTCGCGTGAAGCATATATGCTGTTAGTATTCATTTAATTTTGTGGATTAATGCTTTTAATGCTTTTAAGAGTTTATCGACGTCGCGACCAGTAGATTATGGATATATGAATTTTCGATGTACGATACGGCTATGAACAAAATACTGTCATTTTCATACGACAAAAAATTATCCTCTCCACTTCCCATTTTTCTGTCAATATCCATTTACCATATGATTGGTAATTTACCTTAATAGCCATTTTCCGATCCTTACCTAAAATATAATGCATTGTTTAATGGTACGACTGATTGTGAGAATAAACAGAAGCTTGCATTTTGTTCTGCTGTTTTTTGTTTCCTTCAGGCTCCATTACTGATATGCTTTAAATATATTTGGATTTAATTCAGGTTAAAAGCTTGTTTAGAAGATTACTACTACGTGTACGAGGGGTTTAAAACAACTATTTTTTTGCTCAAGCTTGAGCATGGAAATCTTACATTATGCTGACTTTTTTAATTTAAATCTACTCAATTCAAAGACTCGACTCTTCAAGGTTCAAACATTAATAGACAAATGACGATTCGTATTGCTCCAAAAACCATAAGTGCCGTAAATTCGACGATTCAAAATTATTCCCTTATTCATCTTCCTCATCCCATGTAGTGGAGATGGGTAAAGGTGAATTGTATAATACAATTAGCTATAGGTATAGACCAAAATTACTTTGACATTCTTTGCTCAACTTGTACAAAAAAATTGAATGCCAAATAGGACTAGTTTTTTTCTTTGAGAAATATGAAAAATATAGATTTTTCAAAATAAAAATGCTCGCTTGTGCGAGAGCGTTCCCGCTGAACTTTGAATTAATGGTACTTGTCTACTCTGTGTTCCCTTTTTGCAAAGCCATAGGGGGGGATCCTTTTGCAAAATTTTCACAAAAAATTTTGTTTTCTTAAAATGTACTAAAAAATGTTTTCAAATGGTTTTAAGTCGATTTTTGGGAAAAATTTTTGACCCCCCCCCTCCTCCAAAAAAGGGCACACAAAGTAGACAAGTACCGAATTATCAAGTCTGAATTGTCTAGTCTTTGAATGAGTAGTTAATGATTCAGCTTGATTCCCCGTCCCCCGCTTTGTGCAGATTTTGATTTTGCATTGCGTTTTATTAACATTATTTACGTGATTTTGAATAATAACTTCTAATATTGCTGTCTTTGACATAAAAATTGATAATACCGGTGCTATGTTCTTTTTACCAGTGCTAAATTAGAATTGCTGTTTCCTAAAAACCAAAAAGTGCTGATAAAAGCAAAACCTGTAAAAAGCTGTCAAAAAAGTTATTACGATTTTTCTCTATTTGTTCTCCAGCTCTCCATCCTCGTACATGTATGGTCTTTTTTTGGCATGCTATGTCGTTGGTTTCTGAACAATTGGTTGAGACGGGCATTGAAAGAAGGTTTGCTGGATGAAGAGGACATTGAACTGCTCTCAGATATACTGGATGAAAGGGAAGAAAAGGGATCGCATAATCTACAATGGCATTTGCATTATGAGCTTTTATTTTTCGCGTTGATTGTATTTCTCATTGGTAGGTTTTTTCTTATTATCTTGTGAAGTGCTTATTGAAAAAAACCGCCATTATGAGGCGTAGAAAAAAACAGCCATTATAAGAAAGGCCTTAAAATCGCTCCATTTTTGCACTCGGGGTTTTCGAGGGTGCTGATCACGAATATGACATTGGTTTTTTGGATTTCCGGTGTAGGGTTTTCATGGCTAAGGTTCAGGTTTTTCGATTTTTAAAAACCAATTTATGTAGTTTGATCTGATTTTCGGTACTTGGGGGTTTTCGAGGGTGCTGATCACGAATCTGACGTTAGTATACCGAAATACCGGTAACCCTAGGCCTGGTTTTTTCTGAGCACGGATTCGTAATCAGCACCTTCGAAAAACCCAGATGCAAAAAATCCGACCAAAAAATTCGCTTTTGATTTTTGAAAATTTCAAGGCCTAGACCTGTTTTTCTACCCGTGGCTAGAAATTTTCAAAAAAAAAACGTCAGATTCGTGGTCAGCACCTTCGAAAACCCCCAAGTACCGAAATTCAGATCAAACTACATTGGTTTTTAAACATCGAAAAACCTGAACCCTAGCCATGAATCCAACGTCATATTCGTGATCAGCGCTCTCGAAAACCTTAGGGTGCAAAAAATGGAGCGATTTTAAGGCCTTTTTATAATGGCGGTTTTTTTTCAATGACCTAGCACCGTAGTAGCAACTAAAAAAATTTTTTTGTATTGTTTTGCCTACAGAATGCTCCATCCCCTTTGTTGCTAAAAACCTTACTTTACCTGCTCTACATCGTTTTTTTAGTCTAACCTGATGCCAACTCCTTATCACGAACTTTTTTGAGATTCTAAAGGTTTAGTCTAGATCTATAAATTTTAAGTTTTTCAGAATAAAATATTTTAGGCAATTCTTTAAAATTTTTTGGTCGATTTCCTGACTAATAACGTGCCTCAATGTAAATTTTGGGGCAAGAATTCATGCCAAAATCGTGGCGAGAGATTGTCCGATCTCTAATTAAGCACCGAATCAACATCGCCATCCGTTCATTTGTGTTTTTTAGCCTTTCTTCTCTGTACCACTAAACTCCTTGTTTTTACTTTGGTTGTTCTGTTGCTCGCGATTGCTATTTGCATGTTCTGCCATTTTTTTCCTCAACTTATGTGTCATATGTGGTCAGAACATGTGGATAACAGATTTCGGACGTTCATTATTGCACTTCGTCAAAGAGAACTGGCATTGTTCAGGTCAAGCTCACGAGGGGAAAAAGGATAAAAATTCTAAATTTGTGGGTATAACTGCAATATTCTAAATCAATTTTATTTTTCCAAGATCAGATCAAATTTAGCATGAGACGTCCGAACAACCAAAATACCGGTTCACCATTCCCTTTTCATCGCGTTCGCTTGCATTGTGTTCGCCAAATTTGCCATTTTGTGCGCATTTTCAATAATGCATCCCTTCAAGTGGTATCATCTAAGTATGAGTTGATTCTTTTTTTTTATCCTTTTTGTTTGACTCATTTTTGGCAGTGAAGAAGCGGCAACCCTCCTCTTCAATTTTATTGACGATGAAATGCGCGTTCTTTGCCCACCTCCCAGTGTGAAAAAATCGCCGGAAATAGAAGTGGGAAATATACAAAATGATGACCTCCATTTGAGCACATTGAAGGTATTGTATCATTAAAGGGAAGGTTATTTTCACTAGGTTATTTAGACATCCTTATTTCCTATTTCCATTTCCACCCTCACTCCCCGCCATCCCCCCCCCCTCCGGTGAAATACAGGAACGTGAGCAGGGAACGAGTCATGGGCTCACGGGAATTTCGTCCCGGTGTGGCGTCGGGCGTCCTCCTTGTTCCCTGTCCCTTCCCGTAACGAACGGGGTACGCGGGGAAAACTAATAAATAATAACGAGACCCTAAAATATTTCATTTTCTTGCTCGGTGCTCTGGAGTCCGGAGCTCCCTTAAATTAGAGGCCTCTTAAATAAGAGACCCTCTTAGTTGTTAAATTGGAAAAAATACGGTATATGGCTTTTACGTCTCGTAGCAGCCCGTGCTTAAGCGGATCAGAAAGATGACCTCTGCTTAGATAAGCCAGAGATCAATTCTTTTTGAGAAATGGTAACTAAATTAGTTCAGAGATGATCTTGAAGAAAAACATAGTCTGGAAATTTGAGGGTTACATATTTATTGTGCTTGAAAGGAAGGAAATAGGAGTTTGGGAAAAGATGATGGTGGTGACAAATTATGGCCACAAGCCATGGGGAAAATGAAGGGCTGTCTTTTGTTTAGCTTTTCGGTTACATTCAGAGTCTATGGCAATATTGCTTTTTGGTTCGCAGCGAGTTCATCCGTTGTACCATGCTCGCCTTTTATCGAGATCTGGACCAAGGATCTTTTATGAAGTTTGGTTGTCATTGTCTTCTTTTATTTCGCACTTTTTGGGCAACAAAACTGCTTTGCCATTTGGATTTAAGCAGAAATAAATACTCTGAAAAAAATGTAAAATTGGTGAGTTGAATTTTCTGTTTAATTTTAACATTTTCAGATGATCATGACTAACAATAAGTTTCAAAGTTCTAATAAGAATTGTCTTTCTAGGCTTGAGACTTATCGTGTCCAGTTGGAATGGATCTTAGAGAGGTAAATATCAAGAATGAGTAATTGGGATATAGTAATATTGGCAAGTATTAATATGATATTCTGATAGGAACTAGGGTGCTACACACCCTACCTAGTGGAGACTGCTCAAGGAATCTGGCCAAAGTTCGGATAGGTCGGGGCTAGGTTAGAATAGAATTAAATTTGGGAGGTTCATGGTCTCACTTAAGCAATGCTTATTAGCTCTGTTTTTCAGCGGGGGAGGGGGGTGGGGAACTCAATCATAAAAATTAAGAAACGCATGCAGAAATATCAAAAACATTCAAAACTGCATGAAGCACGAGCAAGCAAGCACACATACAAACATCAAAAATAAAATCAGATGGTACCGGGTCAAAATCTCTACCCGTCAAAATCTCTGGCCAGTCAAAATCTAGCATTGAGATGTGTGGTCAAAATCTCTAGGCATTCAAAATCTCTACCAGTCAAAATCTCTAACAAGGGCATCACCAATCAAAATCTCTGCCATTGAGATGGGTGGTCAAAATCTCTGGAAAATATCTCAAATATATATAATTGGTAAAAAAGGCATTTGAGCAGCATCCAAAAGGTGAAAAATAAAAAATCGCGCAAATTTTATTACCTTATAGGGTAATAATTTTTTTCTAGCACATCGACCGCATAGAGCATTTGAGCGGAATCTAGCATCTCTGAGCAGCATCCAAAAGGCGAAAAAACAAAAAAATCGCGCAAATTTATTACCTTATAGGGTAATAATTTTTTTTAGTACATCAGCCCCATGTGTAAAATTTTAATTTAGATATAAAAATACAAAAAAAAACTATAGGGTTTAAAAAGGGAAAAAAGGGTAAAGGGTAAAAGTATAGGGTTAAGGGAGCATTTGAGCGGGATACCATCACCCCATGGGCTTGTACGCAATTATTAATTCCCGGTGTTTTAGGTAATTACCACCTCATGAGGTATCACACAGTGATTAATACCTCATCAGGTATTATTTTCCTTAAAAAATTGATTTTAAACAACCATGTGGGGTAATGTATGACCTCATGAGGTGGATGCAAGGCTAAAAATGTGTTTACTTAATTACCACATCATGAGGTATCGCACAGTGATTAATACCTCATCAGGTATTATTTTCCTTAAAAATTGATTTTAAACAACAATGTGGGGTTATGGCTGGCCTCATGAGGTGGATGCAAGGCAAAAAATGTGTTTAGCTAATTACCACCTCAAATGAGGTATCACACGGAAATTAATTTCCAGGGTCTATATGATTAATACCTCATCAGGTATTATTTTCCTTAAATAGCATATTTTTAACCACACAAAAACATTTTTTACCTCATGAGGTACTACTAGTACTTTCTTTGGAAATTCTTTGTTTTTTTAAGCCTTTATTTGGTGTTCGAAAAACTTTGAGTTTGATGTACGAAAAAAAAATTATTACCTCACGAGGTACTACTTTCTGTGGAATTTTTTGCCTTTTTCGCCTTTCCACACATCTCAATAGTAGAGATTTTAATATACAGAGATTTTGAATACAGATCAGATACAGATATACAGAGATCCTGTGAACATTCCGATATAAATAATGATTAAAACATATTGTAAGCAGTGTATTAGCGTACGAGTGTAATACCCCATGGGGTAATACTTTCTGCGAAAAAATTTATTTTCTGCGAAAAAAAATTTTTTTCCGCCTTTATATGGTTTTCAAAAAGTGGTTTTCGAAAAAAATTAATACCCCATGGGGTACTACTTTCTGCAAAAAAAAATTTTCTGCGAAAAAAATTTTGTTTACTCGCCTTTTATTGTGTCATTTGCAATTGTAGAGATTATACAGAGATTTTGATTGCCCATACCAATGGCAGAGATTTTGACTCAAATTTAGGCGGGTAGAGATTTTGACTGGTAGAGATTTTGAATGCCTAGAGATTTTGACCCCCATACCCAATGTTAGAGATTTTGACTGGGATTTAGGCGGCTAGAGATTTTGACTGGGATTTAGGCGGCTAGAGATTTTGACTGCTAGAGATTTTGATTGGAATTTAGGTGGCTAGAGATTTTGACTGCTAGAGATTTTGATCGGTTCCCCATACTTATAGACTTATACCCATGGCCATGGTAATGAATTTACATGCATGAAATAGAATTTCAGGAGTGAAATGAAATCGTCCAATTAAATTTTAAACTTTTTAAATTTTTTTTCACGATTTCGTCAATGCCTATCTACTGTCTGGCGGCACTATAGCCATGTAAACAGTGTGCATTTAAGGAGATATTACAGGAAAAGGATCAGAGTAAGTATTGTTCAGAGAGTTCATCACAAAGAACCGAAAAGAACGAACGAACGCGCTAAGGTTTTTTCGTTAATGTTTTTCAAATGCTGTTTCGTCTTTTTTTATGTCAATCATTTTTTTATACATAGTTAAAGGTTAATGCTTTTTGGAATATAATTAATTATTAATAATTAATTAGCACATCGCATAGTTCTGAAGGATTTTTTGGAGTATGACGTCGATGGTGTTGTGCCATATCAGTGACAGCTGATTGGTGTCCGTTGCGCAGGTCAGATGCACCCAGATGGGCTTCTTCGGGTTCTTGTTCAGTCGCAGAAACCTCTTCTCAATGTATGCCAACTGCGCCTCGTACGTCATCTCACCTGAGGAGGAGGGAGGGAGACTGTGTTGGCTGGTTGGTCAACTTGTACTGCTCGCCAACCGTCGTATCTCTTGAAACAGCTGCTAATCGATCGGTTCTCTTCCCGAATTTTGCGCTCGAACAGATCCCGTTTGTTCAGGAACAGGATGAAGCCGGTCCGGATGAACCAGCGACTGTTGCAGATCGTCCGGAAGATGCGCATTGACTCCAGCAAACGGTTCTAAACTGCCCAAAATCAGGCTGAATTTCCATTAAAGGCTTTGTGCAAACCCATGCCCATGGCCCGTGAATGTGGATTAGGGTCAGGCAACCGATTTAATATTGGTTGGGGCAGGCAAAATTGGACCCAATTACAAAATGTCCCTTACGCCAGCTGAAAAAAACGAAAAGGTTATGAAATTACGAAAAAAGTAACATGCAGCAGATGGCGGCAAAATTGAGTTTTGAATGTATTTATTAACCCAGTCTCCCAAGACAATGATAAGAAGCGAGCCTTTTCCTGACCGCAACGCGTAAACAAGTTTACCGCCGCGGACGACTCCCGCGTTTGCTGGTCAAATTCACTGATCGCGGACAGGAAAATGATGGCCTGCACATTCTGAAATTGGGTCAAATGCGTCAAAATGCCAAAAGTTAAAAAATCTCACGTCAAAACAGTGTATCCATTTGCGCCTCTCCGACCTACATCCGCCCACATCGAACACCCGGAAATTGACGTCCCTTATCCGGTAGAAGACCTGAACACATCTCCAAACATGAGAAATTGCAGTCCAAAGGAACACTTATTACCTGAACAATGCCGGTGGTCTGCACACGGAGCAGCAGAATGTCCTGCACAGTTGGCACATAGTCCAGCGCAGTGATGCGATCGAGGGAGTCGAGGAAGCTGAAAATCGCAAAAAATTGGCGCATTTTGAACGGACTTTTGGGGGCACTTTTCCCGCTGAAGAATTGTGTGCCTTGGAAAATCAATTTGTCAGAATTTGTTTTCTGATCTCTATGTATGTGTTCCAAAAGTTCGAGGACCAGTTTTCTCATTGGCCACAATTCTGCAAAGGGAAGGGGAGATGGCATCGTCAACGCACAAAATGCAACTCTCCACAAGGTGGAACTCGTTCCGTCTTGGCAACGCCTTCTCCCTCAGGAAACGATCTTGCCAAAGTGCCCTCAGGGCCTCCGTCAACTTGGACTCAAATGGCTTCTGGCGTTCTGATGCCTGCTTTTGAGTGTCCAAAACCAAATCCGCATAAATCTGAACATTGTTAGACTCTGTCTGTCCATTTATTTGTCCCCCAAAAATGACCTCCAAGTTCGGGTCTTCGAACGGGATTTGAAACTCCTTCATCGCGTTCAGAATCTCACACATCCCGTCAATGACATTGCTGTACACGCACTCTCTGTAGTCCAATCGTTCCGATTCCGAGAAGCCATTCGCGTGCAGAATTCTGAATTGGCCAACTGCGCCTTATTAACAATGGGCAAAAAACTTCATTTGCTTCAGCAAGGTCGTCTTGCCAGCTTCACCAGCGCCTGAAATTCAGAGAATTTTACAGATTTATGTTCGAATTTCACAGAAGGTAATACCGACTGACCAAGTAAGAGCAGCTTAGCCACGCACTTCTGAGATTCGAAGTCCTAAAAAAACAGAGCTTCTAGATGCGTAAGTGACGTGGAGGAGTCTTTTGTTGCCTGATTAAGCTGCTGGTCAATGGCCTTGGATCGTTCCAGCAATTCCTTGTTCTCCTGCGACTCGCACAAACCCATCAAATGGCTTATTTGTTTAACTATTTAACAGTGGCTTTTGTATTCGAGTGTGGCTTACGGAGTGCCACGATTTGGCGGAAATTTAATTTTCTCTTAAAACCAATGTGTAGCGACATGAGAAAGTCAAATTGAGTTATTATGTGGCCGAATGTGTGAAGTTGTTGGATGGTCGGATTGGGCAGAGAAGTGTGCAGAAGTTTGGAGGCCAAGTCGGTCATTAGTTGTCACGGTCATAGGGGCGGAGAGAGGGGAGGAGAGGAGGGAAGTGGGAGAGTGTGATGGGCGGGTGACACAGTCTATTTAAATGGCACCGCGCAGAACCAAACTAGCCAACCACCACCAATGGTTTATTATTATTGACTGCTTG